>CABHPH010110390.1:26980-41282 GCA_902168325.1 Peromyscus nudipes | reverse complement strand
AAACCAAACCAAACCAAACCAAACCAAACCAAACCAAACCAAACCAAACCAAACCAAACCAAACCCCAAACAAACAAAAGTGAAAACAATAAGCCACCCAGGGAGCAGGAGATAGGTAGGTGCATTTGCTCCATGCTGGTCAGAAGGTTCTAGAAACTAGAGTCCAGTTGGACACCCAAAGAAGCACAAATAAGATTAGCAACATAGCGGGCAAGACCAGCACCCAGACCAGAAGAGGTAGGCTGTGCTGGGTCTAAAGAAATCCTTTTGTCTTATGGGAGACAGCTTTAGGCAGCTGAGACCACGCTGTGCTGGTGCAGGGGAATGCTTTTATTGTTTTGGAAAGAAGACTTAAACACACACAAGGGCTCCTTCCAGTTTCAAACTCTACAAATTAAGAGAGTCATGAATAAAGTTCTTTATTTAAGTGCAACTGTGCACAAAAGGTCAGACTACCATTTATAGAGGTCTCCCCCATATTGGGCTTGGGGTATAATGGTGGGATTTCTATATGACTCTATAATGTTGCTAGACAGATGTACACACATGCCAGCGAGATGATCATGTAGCTGTACTGTAGCGAAGACTCACTCCTTATTTCCAAAGTTCACACTGATCTGCAAGGCAGCCCTGAATGCACTTGCTCTACCTCCATCCTAACAACAGTAGGATGCATGTTCAGAGATGAGCTGCTCAAATCGGGAGAGCTAGGAGTCCAGCCTTCAAACCCGGCATTCTCCTCCCCATAACTCACAGCTTCATGTCTTTCTGCTGCAAGCCGCAAAAATATACAAAGCAGGATTTCAGCTGATTATGACAAAGCTAATATCTGGAAGAAGCTAGGACCTTCCAGAGGTCAAGTTGAGGCTCAAGGAGCCATGGTGATATTTGGCTTTTGATTATCAGCCGTTTCCTGCTATGAGTTTCTTGTGTGCTATTGTAGCTTTTCCATCATTGATTGGGCACCATTTCCCCTCTACTAAAGGAATATTTAGATAACTTTGTGCGCTGACAGCTATGCACAGCCAGAACCCCAGTTCAAGCCTCCCTGTAATTATTGTCACTGGCAGCATCCGGCCAGGACCATCCCCAGATGGAGGAAAGTACCTTATCAGAGACACCTCTGTACTCTCTAAGAACAGACTTAAGTGTCCAGACTACCCATTTGAGAAGGCCTGGCGGATGTGCCAATTAAGCTTAACTACCACCTTTCCCAAATCTTTCCTCTAGTTCCAGATCTCCCTTTAACTATCACCAGAGGCATCAGGTTGCCTAGTGACTGAGCACACCTTCCCCCACCCTGCAGAAAAAACAGCAGATAGCTTGGACAGATAGGAGCCACAGGAAAAAAGAAGGCAGTTTTATTTTCTCCCATTGACCCAGCAACTTATAGATTCTTAACATTTTCTACCACACGTTTAAGGTTATAGTTGAGCATATAAGATCCCTCTTCTTAGATATTACCCGAATTTAGCCTTTAGTTAATTCATTAGTCACTTCTCTTTTGGGTTGCAAATGATAATTAACAATTACTGCCCCTCTGTGTGATTCTTATCACCCCTCTGTTTGACCCTGGAAGCCTGGTAGTCACTGCCTGAGGAAAATTCTTACCTGTCTTTATGACCCCGTAGAATTCAAGCCTGGTGACCTTGCTCAACCAGGGGATTGCTATTGCTTGGGTTTATAACTGGACTCCTGAGAGACTTGGGGAGGACAGAGAGATGGAGAACGGAGAGGGATAAGAAAGATTTTGACCAGAGAGTACATGTGGACAAGATGGAAGATGAGGAAGAGTCAGATGGGGAAGTATTAGCTGGGTAAGAACAAGATGAAAAGGACCTAGATGAGACAGAATTAAGACAAGAGAATTAAGATAGAACTTAGAGGGAGCAGTAAATAAATATAGAGAGAAATCAGGCAAGAAAGGAGCTAGGCACAAGAACAGAAGTGAAGCTGTGTAAATAGGATGTTATGCCAGAGGAATTAAAGCAAGTGGACTACAGAGCTCGGTGTGCTGAGATTCTATTTCCTAAAAATAGTCCTCGCCATTTGTAGTTTCTCTCCTGAGCCCCTGGGAAGTATTAATATTAAGGCTGGTCCCTCTAATATTATACAAGATTCTTCTCCCTATAACTCACAGTTTCATGTCTTCCCTAAGTGCTTGGGTGTTAACTTCAGTGTGTCAGGATCTCTGCAGCAAATATCTACAACATGCCCCCATTATCTGCTTTGGGCTCAGTGGTATGTAGGGATGTAGCTCAGTAGTGGAATACCTGCTCAGCCTGGCTGAAGCTGTGTTCGCTCCCCAGTGCTGTGAAATGCTTCAACTCAAACAGCCCTGGGCAGAGAGCACAAGAGCAAACAGATTCCTTCTTCAGGATACATTTTCCTTCCCAAAGGGGATCTGAACATAGTATCCCCAAGCCAGGCCACAGTCCCTACAAGATTTCTCCCACGGACATGTGCGACTATGATTGGTCTTGCCTTAGAAGGCATCAGAGGTCCCTCTTGGGCTCAGGTAATGCTGGTGGGGGTAATGGCTTCCTGTCATCTCAATGGCAGTGACTTTGTCTCTGTCGCTCTGCCCTTGTACCTTACCTCATCTTTGAAGAGGCGTGCTTGGTCCTCGGAGCCCGTCAAGGTCTGAACGAAGCCAAAGACCTTAGGAATCAAAGGAGATATGTTGATCAGGGGACGGGATCTAGGGGAAGGGTGAGTCTACATACATGGTCTCGGTACTACATGGATCGTGCCAGGAGTTTCTTATCAGCCTTAGGAAATCCTCATGTCTTTGTATGGTAGTACACGAGGGACGGTCCCCTGTTCCTTAAAGCACGCCTGTCCTGCTAGATTCCCAGCTTGACTTACAGGACACACCCTCTCTATCCACCACAAGAGGCCTGCTTTGGTCAGCCTTGCTGTGCAGCTACAGGGACCGTGGATAGGAGGGATGAACACAAGGTTGGAGGCTGTTAGGAGTGGTATGAGGTTCCATCTGAGGTGGCCCTGGCCTGAGCCCCCTGCGAGGGTGTGGTTTAGAGGGAGACTGAGGGCAGGAAGAAGAAGGGGAGCAGGCTAAGGAAGAGCTCCGTACCTCTTCAATGGTCCACTTGGAGACCGTGGAGGCCGAGATGCCCGCCACTCCTGGCAAGAGCTTGCAATGCTGCTCCCAGCACACAGAGAATGAGCGGTCGGGGTGGGTTGGCAAGGTGGACATGAAGAGGGACTGGTGCACCACACTGGGAGGAAGGGCTAGAAAGCAGAAGCAGAACATGATGGGCTCACGTCTGTGACACAGGGGACGCTGGCCATTACAACAGACAGGACGAGGGCCCCTTCTGAAAGCCTGCAGGTCACACGGGTTGCTTGCTCACAGACTCCAGCATTGTCTGGCGTGACCCCCAGCACTCTGGGCCTCGTGAGGGTGCTCTCTTGGAGCTGCTGGCATCAAACAGCCCCTAAAGTTGAACCAAGTTCATCCCTGACATTAGTGATGAGTTCTGTGTCCTGTGTGAAGTTCTTTTGGACTCTGACCAACTATCTTTGACTGGGGTGTTTCTGGGCCCAGAAAATGAGTTCTTATCAGATCTCCAACCATAGGCTGCCTATCGGTGCTTTCTGATCTGCTCAGGAATTCCTGGTTCCATGGGTCAGGTGACTGACGCCACTCTGCTTGGCTTCCTCTTTAGCAGGCCTGGCACTCATCCCTTGGACTTTACTCAGTTTAGCTGCTGACAACCTAGCCCCATCTTCTGCAGTGGGCCCGGGGGCCTCAGGCAGCTTGGCCACTCTCCTGGGGGCCTATTCTGCCTTGGTCCATAGTTCAGGCTAATCACTCTTTTTCAGCACTTCCTGATAATTCTGGATGCAGCACGTCCGGTGCCATCTTCTCTGTGGCAGCCCCGGCTTGCTACGGACCATCCTGCCCCATCTCACTCCCTAAGCCTCAGCTTCGTGGCTTCTTCAGCTCCTCGTATCTCCACCCCGGGCCTCTGGGATTCTACCACAGCCCCACCGCCACTCTGCTGCAGCCTCTGCATCTCACTTCATGCCTGTGCATTGTTTACCTAAGCATCACCAAGGGGCTGTTCCTTTCGACTGCTGACCAGCTCCAGCTGTGACCTAGTGGCTGTGCCTCCCCTGCCTGGCCACGCTTTAGGTTCTCATCCTTGCAAACCCATTTTTGATACCCCGGGTCCTATCTTACTCCTCAGAGCAGAACCAGACTCTTGTGCATAGTCACAACATTTTATTTAACCATCTATTCACACAGCTAGAAGGTTCTTCCAAAGAGGTGACCCTTGTGGGATCTGGGCAATGAGCAAAGCCAAGGGCCAGGTGGTGTTCCCTGATGGAACGGTCACATGCACATCTAGATCTACACTGAGATCTACCACAGATGTGTGAGGAGTCTCCTCTAGAAGGGTCAGCCAGAGCCAGTGTCCCTTCTTGGGTAAAGTCTTGCTGGTACAGCAGAGAGCCCTCTATGGAGATGAGAGACCTGGGCTGTCCCTGAGGTGCCTCAGGGGCCTGGATGAGACATGAGCCCTTTTCCTCTTCTTTGGGACATAGCTGCAACCCCTGGAAATACTGACTTCTGGGCTGGAGAGATGGCTTAACAGTTAAAGGTACTTAAGGTATTGGCCGTGCAAGCCTGAGAACTTGAATTACATTCCCAAATCCATATAAAGGTAGAAAGAGAATACTGACACTACAAAGTTGTCCTCTGACCTCCACATGCACACCACGGCATCTCTCTCTCTCTCTCTCTCTCTCTCTCTCTCTCTCTCTCTCTCTCTCTGTCTTTCTCTCTCTCTCTCTCTAACATTCGGTCAGGAGGTGCCCTCTGGTGGATAGAATGTAGTCCTGCAAATGGGAGCTGACCAATGCACCACGGTAGGCAGAAGAGGGGCCTGCAATAGCCTGTCCCTGAGACAGCCTCCTAGGAGGACCCAGATGTCAGCCAAGATGCTTGTCATTCAGGACTGAGGCTACAAGAACTGCCTTCTGTTTCCATCAGGCGGAAACAGTAATGAGAGAAGCCAGAGAGAGTCTCCCAGGCTCGAGCTTCCAACTGGTGTGCACTTGTGCTGAACACTTCACCCAGACACACTGTGCAGTGAGCTCTTATTATTATCAACATCTGACTGAGGACACCAGGCTCAGGGAATCTGGTGTAAGACACCAGGGATGCTCACACAAGACAGACCAACAAGGGTGCAAGCAGACAGTGGTCTGTGAACCAGGGAGAAAGGCCTGAGAAGATACCAATCCAGACACCTTGCCTGCACCTCCAGAACTGTGAGAAATAAATGCCTGCTCTTCAGGCCACCCAGTCTGTGGCATTTTGTTATGGAAATCCATGCAAATGAATCCAAGGGGATTGGGTATGGACATGGCATTAGGGTGTAGTGCTTTAAGCCTAATGCCATGTGTGGTGATATATTGTGTACCCTAATAAATTTGCCTGAAGATCAGAGAACAGAACAAGCCACTAGATTAAACATAGAGGACAGGCAGTGGTGACACACACCTTTAATCCTAGCACTCAGAAGGCAGAGATCCACCTGGATCTCTGTGAGTTCAAAGCCACCCTGGATTATACGAGATCGACTCAGTCTAGGGGAGAAAACAGAGCCAGGCAGTGGTGGCACACGCCTTTAATACCAGTACTGGGAAGCACACATGCCTTTAATTCCAGGAAATGGTGGCTGGGCAGAGAAAAGTATATAAGGCGTGAGGAGACAGGAACTAAAGGCTTTTCGGCAGAAGTGTCCCTTTCAGCTAGAGGCTTTTTTGGCTGAAGCCTTTTCGGCTGAGGAAGCTCATGCGGCTAGAGGCCTTTTCAGACTGGGGAGTTGTCGAGGTGAGATGTGGCAGTGGCTTGTTCCTTTGTCTCTCTGATCTTTCAGCATTTACCAATATCTGGCTCCAAGTTTTTTATTATAAGACCTTTAGAAATTCGAACAACAGCCTTGTGGCAGAAGTCAGGTCCAAGCCAAGTTTGAATTCCTGCTCAGACGCTCACAAGGTGAATGACCCTGAGCAAATGATTTCGCTTCTGAACCTCCCATTCCTCCTTAGTTAGACACAGTGCAGGAGCTGGTGAGCTAGAGAGGGCAGCTGTCAAGCACTCGTCACAGTGCCTGGCTCAGTGAACAGTAGTAGCTACCATCATCATTTCAGCCATTGACTCTCAAAAGGTGGGTTTTATCCATGTTTTCAAGTGAGGAAAGTGACTTGCTCAAGGACACACAACTGACAGCCATGGTCTCCTAGAATCACAGAAGAACAGAGCAGGACCATTGCTCCACCTTGTGGAAATCTAGCCCCCGACCCCCTTTTTCACAGACTCCTAGCAAGCTCGTAGGACCAGAAGCCATGGCCACTCAAGGCCTCATCCTGTGCTCCTCCTATCAAACGTTCTCAAGCAGCAGCTTGCTTTCTGACTGCTCTCACTTTGGTGCCCTGGTATCTGATCCCATCAATCACAGGGCATTCAGTGTGCCCACTTGACGGAGGACCATGAGCGGGGGACCTGCACTCACCTTGGAAATCTTCTTGTGGACTCTTGTGATACTTTGGAGGGCGTCCAATCCTGGAGAGAGAGGGACCAGGGCCGCAGCAGAGGATCAGTGGCTGGCCCAAGAAGACATGAGGCCCCACACCCGTGAAGCCCAGGACCTGACTCCCTGGCCTCCGCACCGGCCATGATGGCGGGGCTTCTTCCTTGGGGACAAATTAGGCAGGTTCTTCTTCCTGGCTGCGGTCTCCGAGTCGGACAGCTCTGCTCTCAGCCGGCTCTGGTTCCTCTCGGCCAGCGGGCAGCCAGAGAGGCAATGGTGAGCTGTGAACTTGCCTGTGACATGGCCAGAGCCATCACAGCCAGGAGTAGGGCACTTCCTGGGGAGACGAAGGCTTTGGTTGGGTGGACCTGCTTGTCTCTACAGAGCCCTCCCTAACCTAGGCCCTGTTTAGGTCCTGGGGAATGCGGATGGGTCTCACTCAACAGCTGTAAAAGACTCTCCCTGAACCATACCTGCTTAACTCTGGGCCTCAGCTGTTACTTTACCTACCGCTGGTGAAAGCTGTATTTGGAGGGCCTTGTGTGGGGCGGGCTCCTGTGGCTGAGAGGGGGGCAGCCCCCAGGTGAGACAGAGCTGGATTCTCTGGGTCCTACAGGGACAAAAGAGAAGTCAGCATGGAGTCTTGGAGATAGGGGAATGGGACAGAGAAGGGACAGTTTCCATGGGGGGAAAGGGGGTCAGCGCTTGGGACTAGTTCCTTGGAGACCAGGCCCTAAGCCAAGCTGTGCCCAGTCCTGCCATTGGGTATCAGCTATCATGGGGGAAGGAAGGTTTGGCTTTTGTATACTTTGCTGGGACCTGTGGGCATGCCTTGGTTTAGTGTAGCAGGAAGTCCTGGGGGATAGAGGGATAGGCATCCCAGGCTCACTGTGGGCACTGGAGTCCTGGGAGGGTTGTCAGAGATTGGTGGAAAGGGAAAGAGCAGAGTGTCCTGAGAGTACACACGGAGAGGAGGCTCCAGGGGATGTCCTGTCTTGGAGCACCAGCCTGCGGGGTGGATGTCCGGGTGGTCGGCATCAATCCAGAAGTCATAACTGTGACTCCAGCCATCAAAGTGGAGCTGGGAAAGAAAGGCCCTTGGGGGTCAAGTGTTGTTCTTGGAGCCCAGCTCAGTCAGGAGGTCCTCTGGGCTCCGAGATGCCCTCTATGCCTAGGCCAAGGTCTTGGAGAAGACTAATTAATACAGGGGCCATCTACACAGTAACTACTCTTAGCCACGTGTTATCATCTCCATTAAGTCCTTGTGTAGGAAAGGATAATTAGACCCATTTTACAGAAGCTAAGATTAAGGCTTGTAGAGGAAAAGGGACCCTTCTAAGCCCACAACAGTGAATCACAGATAAGGAAAAAATGAGATCTGGGGTCTTCAGCTTCCTATTTCATGCCATGCCTTTGACCTCTAAGCATTCTACAGAATTCCTGTCCCACTGACCTGTCCACTCCCCCAGGCCTAGAGTCCCAGAGCCACCTTTATCCGATGGTCCTCCACATCTTCCACGCTGGCTACCCGAATCAGTGCTGGGTTCCTGCGGTCTACAGCCTCCAGCTTCATGTTGACCAAGAAGCTGTGAGGGGGTCTCTGTGGGGAGATAGATGCTTTCAGGATAAGGCCCAGTTCTGAAGAGCTGAGGCTCCAAGAGGAGAGCTGCAGGGGAGACTATGTCTTGGCCAAGGCCCTCCTCTGGCTTACTGACAGGATCACATCTTCCTAAGCTCAGCTATGGAGAAGGCAAGAGTCAGCTTACCACTTTGAAGGCCCAAGTAGGCACAGCTGAGGTCCCAGTTTCTTCTAGATATTTCTCCCAGCAGAAGCTATCAGGGTCTGGATAGTCTGGAAAAGAGAGTGAGAGCAATATCTGAGCCAGCCAGGTGGCTGAGGGAACTCTCTGTCTCCAGTTGGGATCAAGAATATAGGGTGGTGGTGCTCACCTTTAATTCTAGCACTTGGGAGGCAGAGGCAGGAGGATCTCAGTGAGTTTGAGGCTAGCCTGGTCTACAAAGCCAGTTCCAAAACAGCCAGAGCTACACAGAGAGACCCTGTCTCGGAAAACAACAGCAACAAAACAAACAAACAAAAGAACAGAGAAGGGGCGGAGACTCTTGGAGAAGAAACTTCCCCCATGCGACCACAATTAGAAGCTTGCATTAGATCCTGGGGCAGATAGGTCCGTCCTGGTGAGAGCCAAGCACATAGGACCTCAAGAGCTCAGGACTGTTGGAATCCTAGCTCCCATCACATATGACCCGATTGCTCTTACTTAGTCTTATCCAAACCTCTGCTACACTTGGGCCAGCGGTGATCACAAGAGGAAGGACATATGTCCTTTGCTTGAAACCCCTGCGTGCTTGAGGCAGCCATCTAACTTTCTTTTCCTAAACCTCAAAGTGTCAAGGCTCCTAACTGTTCCCTACTCTTATCCTAGATGGCCTGCTAATGAGGTACAGGGAACATGTCTAACACGCTAAGAGACAAGGAGGGTGTGAGAGACAGGCCTGGGAAAGATGCATGCTCAGGCAGCAGCCTCACCTTGTGGAGGGGTCAGGGGCTTTCCTTGCTTCTGGCACCAGCCTACCGGGTGGATGTAGGGGCTGCTGGGATCACACCTGAAACCCAAGAGTATGTCACTGTCCCAGGAGAAGTGGGGAGGACTGAGTCTGCTGTCCCCACAGCATGGCACCAGGGACTTCCTCAGTCTTCTTGGTGAGAGGGAGATGAGTGACTAACATTGGGTCAGAAAACTGCCACATTAACTGCAAACTCTACCACATCACAATAGCTAATGAAGATCTATGGGGCGTGGGGGTGCATATCTTAACCGGGTATTTCCTGATGAAATAGGGAAAACTGAGTTATGTAATCTGGTACTCAGCTCAGATCCACAGGGCAGCTCACTACCTACCCACCCCAAATCTGGACTAACAGCAGAAGAACTGGGTGGGGCCATGTGGTGTCTGAGGTCCTAGAGGGGATGCCTCCTGCTCCTGGTGCCTCTTCCCCTGCAGGTCCCAGTACCAGTAGTCATAAGTGTCATCCCAGTTGTCAAAGTGCACCAGGAAACGACCGTCCACCACATCAGTCACACTGGCCACACAGACGAGGGATGGGTTCATGCGGTCCACAGCCTCCAGCTTCATGCCCACCTGGAAGCCCACGGGTGGAGAGCTCTAGGAGTAAGAAGAAGGCTGTCACAGGCAAGGCCAGGGTGGCTGGAGCTAGCCCAGAGCCGCTGGCAAATGCAGGAGCAGGTGGGGGTATGGGCACACATGGATGGCCTGGGAGTGGGAAATGGGCATAAGGGAGAAACAGGCTGGGGATGAGGGTTGACCGGGCCCCTCAGGGACTTCTGTCCTCCAAGTGCTATGTATTTACTGAGGACAAGTCTTCCCAACCCGGACAAGCCTTGCCAGGCTTGCCCGAGGCAGCTGGGGCAGTAGTGGGGTGGTGGGGGACGAAGTGGTGTTCCACCGTTGAAGGGAGCACGGGGTGAGGAGGGCCTAGCACTGGCTGGGGAGTTACCACAAGCAGGCAGACGCTTCAGAAGACAGCACCTCCTCATCTCTACACGCCTAAGACAGTTATTCTCCTCTTAGAAGTGACATCCGTGACCCAGAACACAATGCCAGTTAATGGCAGGGCCAGAAGTCAAATAGTTGACTTAAAAAAAATCTGCATTTCCTGTCACTAGGAGGTGGGCCCCTATTAATCACCTGTTAACCCCAAATATAGTCTCTGGGGCCAGACAGGAATGGGAGAGTAACTGTCCCTGTGAACAGCATAACAGAGTCCCTGGCCCTTTAAAATGGTCATGGGGCTGGGGGATACTCTACTGCTAAGCTGTACATCCAGCCCCCAGTGTGGAGGTACTTTCAATGGGAGCGCTGTATCTCTCAGACCCTTTGCTTGGGATTATGGGATACTTAACTCTTCAAGCTGCCACCTGCCTCTGAACAGATTAAAAACAGGAGGTGAGCTGGGGGGACTGTCAGCAGACAAAAAGGGAAAGGCTGCCAGAATAGGCGTTGACCTTAGACCAATAAGCCGCAGAGTAAACCAAAGGAAGAACATGTGAGACGTGACAGGTTAGTGTCCAGGCTACAGCAGTCAGCTAGGGCCTCTGGGACACATATGGTGGAGAATTCTGCAGCAGCAGAGAATGCTACGGTTTGTGTGTCCCCCGAAGGTTCCTGTGCTGGAATAAGAGACTGAGTCCTTATTTAAAGACTAGAAAGCAGGCTAGAGAGATGGCTCAGTGATTAAGAGTGCTTGCTGCTCAACTGTAAGGACTGGAGTTCAGATCCCAGCACCTATGACCTGCAAATGTTCGTAACTTCAACTCCAGGTTCTGATGCCCTCTTCTGGGCTCTGCAGCACATAGGCACTGGCATGTGCACAGACAACACACACACACACACACACACACACACACACACACACACACTCATAAAATAAATTGCAAAAAGAAATAAAGCTTGAGCCAGGCAGAGGTGGTGCACACCTTTAATCCCAGCACTTGCAAGGCAGAGAGGCAGGAGGATCTCTGAGTTCAAGGCCAGCCTGGTCTACAGAGTGAGTTCCAGGACAGCCTAGGGCTATGCAGAGAAACCCTGTCTCAAAAAAAGCAAAGAGGAAAAAGAAAAAAGCAAGCAGGCTTGTGCTTAAATCCCTCTGACTTCCTGTGATCTCTTCCATACAGGCCTTCCCCAGTGTGGTCATCTGCCATGAAGCCTCCTCAGAGGTTCGACAGAACGGGTTGCCTAATCATGGACTTCCTGCTTCTAAAGCTGCAGGGTAAAAGAAGCTCTTTTCTTTCTGTATTAGTCAGGTTTAGATACTTTGGTATAGCAACAAAATGAATGAGGGCTGCTGAGATGGTTCGGGGGTAGAGGCACCTGCCATCAAGCCGCACTATCTGAGTTTGAGTCCCTGGATCCACGTGGTGGAAGTGGAAAACCCACTCCGAGTTGTCCTCCGACCTCCTCCAGGAGTGCTATGTGGCATGTGCATCACACACACAAAATAAATTTTAAAAAAAGTAATTTAAAAGAAAATGGATGGAGGCAAGACGGAAGGAGGAAACAGGAATGTATAACCAGCATCCCCCATTTGGGCTTTGGCCTTTCCCCAGACATGCCTCTGGAGCCAGAAGAGACCAGATAGAGTGATTGCTCCATTGTGCCGAGTCAGATCCCCTGGGCGGGCTGCAGTGACTTTGGCCTGAGGGTGATGTTCACTTTTACTTGGGTACTCACGTGGCCTTGGCTTGCAAACAGATGCTTGGGGGCTGCCTGAGCTCTCGTGCTGCGCAGGTACTGGCTCCAGCTGAACTCTTCTGCCTTGTAACCTGGGCCCCTCGGGGGAATGAACAGAGCGCTGTGCAGAGGCTGGGCCAAGGTGAGGGCCCCAGTAATGAAGTAGAAACAGGCAGGTCCCTATACCCTCAGGGCCCTTCTGCTGAAGGAAGACAGGACCTGGTGAACACTCAAAGAGTTTAGAAGCCTCAGAGTGGAGCTATATCAGAATGGGACAGAGAAACTGACCAAAGTTTAGGTTTTGTTTTGTTTAAAAAAAAAAAACAAAAACATGTGGGATGCAGGGTGACCTGAAGGGAGTAAGGAATGGGTCTGGGGACTCACTGCCTTCCATGGACCAACCCAGGGTGGTCTTACCTTTGGGAGGCTGCAGTTTGTGTCCAGTCTTCTCAAACCAGCCAGCAGGATGAATGTCAGGGGAGTTGGCATTGACCCAGAAGTCATGGCACTCAGAATACCCATCAAAGTGCAGGCGCAGCCGGTAGCCACACACCTGGCCATGAAAACAATCAGAGGCACCTCAATGCCATCAGATGCCACCTTCTTCCCACTCCTTCCCTTCTCCTGGTCCAGCCTGCAATCTCAGGGATCCAATGCTAGCAGGTGCCTTGAGTACTGAGTGTAAGGTGGGTAGACTATGGCAGCCTGCTGCCCTCCTGAGCCTCGGACATGATGTGGAAAGTACTATAGATTGTCCTGTGCCCCGGGGTCTTTCCTCCAGCCACCTGCTCTCACTGTACATTCTCAGTACACCCTGATATAGTCACACTCTATCTCATGCCTCAGGACCCATTTTGCTGCATCTGCTTGGACGTTCCTGCTCAAACACAGGACATGGCAGGTAGACCTGCCTACATTTTTCTTACCCCCTCAGGCTAAATGGGGTATTCCTTGATCTGCAAGCCCATGGCCCATCACTGCTGTGCTCACCTCACAGATTCCCTTCCTGGAGGACAAGGGCCCTGTTTGATTGGAGACAGCATCTCCACCTTTTGGACCGTTCATATCTACCCCCAGCCCCAGCATAGACAACTTATACTATTCAGTAATATCAGAGTTGCACTGGTCCTCATCTGCTTTCCAGTTTTTGCTTTTAGCTTTCCCTATATTCCAATGAATCCTCTTGTAGTCTGGGCTTCCTGAGGCAAAGCAGTGCCTCCCTCCCACCCCCACCCCCACTGGCTCTGTCACTCTACACTAAGACATTGGAGGGTATTTCCAGCTCACCTCAGCCACGGTGAGGATGAAGTACATGGACGGGTGTTGAGGGTCAATGCCTTCCAGCTTCATGCCCAGTTTGAAGCCATTCTTGTGATGGGTGACTGCCTGGGACTGTCAACGCACAGAGTGGAGAGGACCCAGCTTCCATCCAGCCTTATCCTTGCCTAGTGGGCTTGGGGTGAAGGAGCTGCCTTTAGAGGCCCCATCTGCCTGCTGGTCTCATAGGGGTGACTTATTGGGGATTTGTCCTGTGAGGGGTTCCCAGAGGGCAAGAGAGCTGCAGGACTATTCTGAAGGGCTGGGTCAGGGCTAGAGTCAAGGGCTCTCTCATCTACCTCACGGTGAGGTCAATGCTGAACCGGGGAAAATGTACCAGAATCCACAAGTCAGCAGGTGAGGGGTGAGTCTGAAGGGCACCTCCTTATTTCTTCACACCCAGGAAGTCCCTTACAGGATGCCCTTTTCAACTCTGGACATCTTCATTCTGCTAGTATGTCAAGGATTGTCCAGAAGAAAACACCAGAAGGCCTGTGCTTGGGGGTGAGTTCCTGAACTGAGAAGATGAAATCTCCTTAGACTGAAATTGCCCAACTCACGTCCAGGAAGAGGCTGACTGGGGCAGTGACAGCCTTCTGCTCCTCCAAGTAGGACTCCCAGGACCAGCCTTCCTTCTTCTCACCCGACACTGCAGAGACAAGACAGGCAGGCTGGCTCCTGGGTTGCTGCCAAGGCATGGACAATCTTTCTCGGTTTCCCAGATTGAGGTCTATCTTAACTTCCGAGCAAACCTTTATTTGTCCACATGTGTACCTCTTATCACACTCAGCTATGACAGTGCTGGGCCCAGGGGGGCTCAGATCTGAAGTGAGGCCACGGATTCTGTTTGTTCCTCCTCCACCCCCAAGCCACTGTCAGCAGAAGCTCTTTGGATTATACAGCAACTAAGGTCACAAAGTTTCAGCCACTCTGTCCTTGGAAACATGCAGGGTGAGGATTAGTGATGAAGCCTAAGCCAGAGGACTTAATCATACCACTACCTAAGCTCACAAAGGGAAGAGGAAGCAGAGAAGTCAGAGGGAGAACAGGTCGGAAAAAGTGAAGGCAAGAACACACAGAAATAAGAAACCTTTCTAAAGATTCTTTTCTTTTCTTTTCTTTTCTTTTCTTTTCTTTTCTTTTCTTTT
>CABHPH010110390.1:0-26880 GCA_902168325.1 Peromyscus nudipes | reverse complement strand
TCTTTTTTTCTGGTTTTTCGAGACAGGGTTTCTCTGTGTAGCTTTGCACCTTTCCTGGATCTTGCTCTGTAGACCAGGCTGGCCTTGAACTCACAGAGATCCGCCTGCCGCTGCCTCCCTAGTGCTGGGATTAAAGGCATGCGCCACCACCGCCGGCTAAAGATTGTTTTCTTAAGTACTTACAGGCATAGACATACATGTGGGTGTGAGCCTAGTGTGCTCCAGTACGTGGACCAATTCCACAGTCTTCCCAGACATGTACATGCTTAGGGTACACACACATATATATGTGTGTGTGTGTGTGTGTGTGTGTGTGATGGGTACATGCGTTCATGGACATGAGTGTGTGCAAATACACACACACACACACACACATACACACACACACACACACAAAATGCTACAGTTCAGGTCCTTTTCATACCCTTAAGAGTACCTGGGGCAGGAGGGATGGGAAGTTTTCCTGCTGGTAGATTCCTGGCCTCCATGCATGGGACACCTTAAAGGCTATGACCCAGTCACCCAGAAGGCAGGCTGACCAGCTCAGCTGAGCTGCTTTCCACTGAAGGCCACAGCCAATCAGAGACTCAACACTGTATAAGAATTGGCTTATATTTTGGGTGGAAACAGCTCTAATTTCTGAAAATGGACTCAGTTTTGTGATGTTATCTACCATAGAGTGCTTATGAGGATTCTGTAACACGTGGTCCAGAAACATCTTATGAAATACCAAGACTAGAGTCAGGTTGCTAATTCTTTCTGCTCTTACTCAAGACTGACTGAGCCAGCTCCTCCTTGCTCTGGTTCACTCAGCGTTGGGTCATTCAAGCTTGTGGTGGTGTGTTGCTCAGGAAGATGGTTTGTTCCTCAGTGGAACTCAAGTTTGTTCTATAGCTACCTAAATTCCTCAGTCACTGTACCAAACCTTGAGCTCCCAATGACCTGACCCAACTGGGCTAAGACAAATATTGATCAGTTCGTCAACTGATCAACCAAGCTATCAGACTCTCTCAGAGATTGATGTCAATGCCAATTATCTAGTGAACATCTCTTCAGGGCATCCTTTGTCCTGAGTAAGACTTCAGACTTACTCCTCCAGAACTCCCCTAGCTCTTTTTATTTTGTTTTGTTTTGTTTTTCAAGACAGGGTTTCTCTGTGTAGTTTTGGTGCCTGTCCTGGAGCTCGCTGTGTAGACTAGGCTGGCCTTGAACTCACAGAGATCCGCCTGACTCTACCTCCTGAGTGCTGGGATTAAGGTGTGCACCACCGCCGCCTGGCTTCTCCCCTAGACCTTTACACAGCTTTATACAGCTTCATATATACTCACTGAGCAGGGGCACAAAGAAACAAAATCAGAGTTTTTTTTTTTTTTTTTTGGCCGCTGGGATGCCACACCACCCTATCTGACTCTTTATTTTATCCAGATGACCACTGCTATGATTGCCTTACCTTCCCCAAGCTGTGGCACAAGCTCAGTCAGCGGCTGAGAACTTGCCAGCATTCTCATCTCAGGCACCTTTATTGCTCCTAGGCACTTCAGTTCTGAGTTCACTCCCCTTTACCCCTCCTCTAACCCAGCCAAGCTATAAGACACACCCCATGCCGTAGCAGACATTTCTCACAGCACTTTGGTGATCTGTTTGCTCTTACACCACCAGTCCTCCTTCACATCACTTCCTTCCATGCACCAGTGCTTAACTTTTAATTTTTTAAAAATGTATATGGTGTTTTACCTGCATGTCTATCTAGGCACCATGTATATGCAGTGCCCGTGGAGGCCAGAAGAGGGTATCAGATCCCTCTGGAACTAGAGTTACAAATGGTTGTGAGCCACCATGTGGATGCTGGGAATTGAACCCAGGTCCTCCGAAAAGCAGCCAGTGATCTTAACCATTGAGCCATCTCTATAGCCCCCACCAATGCTATCGTGATGCTCTCACTGGACATAACATGTAACAGGTCTTCAGCCTTCTGTCTCCTATCACACACCACCTTGTTTTACCTTAACTATTCCTTTTACCATTTAGTGGAGCCATCTGTATGCCATGTCTGCTGCCAGAAATTGGGAGTTCAGAGATGCCTCAAGGATTTCATATGCATCATCTCTTTTAGAGCTCTCAATGCCTTGAGGTGACAGGAAGGACTGGTAGGTACCTCTTACACAGACGAGAAAAAGAGATCTTGTATTGTGTATCTTCCACTGAAAAGAGGTCTGGCTCCCGTACTTCTCTGTAATATCTAGATTCCTCCCATGGACAAGCCCCTTGTTTCCTCCAGTTTCCTGCATCCTTTCCCCTGGTAAACTTTTAGTCTCATCTCCAAGCTCAAGTAAGTCCTAAAGCTCCCCTGTGTGGTTGCACACTGTATACACTATACACTGGCACCCAGGCAAGGGGCTGCATGGGGTTGATGTCCAGGCTGGGTTCCTTGCCAAGTCATGTGGTTGTCTGTTGTTGGATATTTGTACACTGTGTGAAGATGTGTCACTGTGACTTGTTTAATAAAAAGCTGAACAGCCAATAGCTAGGCAGGAGAAGTTAGGTGGGACTTTCAGGCAGAGAGAGAAACTGAGGGGATGAATTGAGGCACATGAGAGATGTTATCAAGACACAGAGTTGGACATCCAAAATGGAGGAGAGGTAAAATACCATGTGGCAAAATGTAGATGATTAATAGAAACTGGTTAATTTAAGTTATAAGAGCTGGTTGGAAACAAGCCTAAGCTAAGGACAAGCATTCATAATTAACAATAAGTCTCTGTGTCATTATTTGGGGGCTGGCAGTCCCAAAAGAAAGTCTGACAAGAAAGTACAACTACTTTGGAACCCAACATGGGGTCATGTATATCCCCATAGGGCCTGAGAAAGCTGAAAAAAAAAAGTTCCGAACGTGGAGCCAGACATGACTTCTTAGTAACTGTATCTCCTAAGCAGGCCCAATGCCGCAGTGTACAGAGATGCGGCTCTTTTGAGAGGCCCTGCTGTGCAGCTGAGCACTTGAAAGCCTGCACACAATCAGCACTAGGTACAAACTGCAGCACAGACACAACAACCTCCCAGAACTGAGATGGTTAGGCGAGGTGTGGCTGGGACAGTCAGGTGTGGCTGGGACAGTTAGGTGTGGCTGGGACAGTTAGGTGTGGCTCCCACCACTGCCTGTGGACCTGAAGAGGAGAGAGTCAGCTGCCAGCATCATGTGCTTAGCCAGCCACACAGTGGAGTGCCTGGCCATTTAAAGTTTGTCTCTCATAGTCAGAGAAGGTTGCAGACTTTGCAGAGAAGACTGCAAAAAGTCAGGTCCATGTTGAGAAAACCGCTGAATAGGTACAGTATGCTTGAAAATGTGCTTAGATGCTGAAGAAAGAAAAAAAAATGGGTAAAGTCATAGAAAAACAGTTTAAAAATTAAAGTCTTTAAAGAGAGAGTAAAGTAATATAAAATAAATAAGCCACGAAAGGATGGGAAATATAACGCAGGATGTCTGGATCCTGTATAGCACTTTAGCAACTTTAAATTTTTTAAATGCTGATGAACAAAAAAATGGCAGCTGCTGAGAGATATTGGATTGTGGGAAAAACTACTGAATTAAACCAGTCTAAATATTTTAAGAATGTCTTAACTTTAGAATGGAAGTCAAAAAATGTGCTGTGTTGGGGGAGAGGTGTACCTTTGTTTCCACAGGAAACAAAAAGCTATGGATTCCTTCAAAATTAATAAAGATGAGATTTAATTGGGGGAAACCTCCTGAAAATCTTGGCTGCAGACATAAAGGAAGAAACTAAGAAAAAATATAAGACAGGTGACGTATAAAGTTGATCCCTGGACATGGGAACAGCTCTGAGACTGGATGAGACATGATAAATCTTGTTAGCTACAGAGTTCTTATGACTTATTATTACATGCCATTTCATATGGCATGGATGGAGGTTTATATTACAGTTTGATTATGCAGTCCAAATGGACTTATAAAGTTGACAGACGTCTTTTACCTGCTTAAACATGGAACAGAGAATCATCTTTAGCTGATTTGTGCACACTGCACATTCCATACTTGTGTTAATGTAGATATGTATGTTACCTTTAAAAGTTTCTGTATTTTCAGGGAAAAAAAAAAAGGACCAGACATCAGTGGAGACAAGTAGCCCAGGTGATCCAGCCTCTCAGAATGCCTCTGTTGCAGCTTCCTCAACAATCTGTATCCAGAACAACTTCAAAGCAGCTGGCTGAGATGGTCCAGCCTCACAGACTACTCTAGCCAGGACTTCAGTTAAGCCCTGCACTTTCCCAATACACAGAGACTGAACAACAAATGATACAGCTAGCTCTCCCAGGACTTGACCATTATCCCAATTTTCTCAGAATCCCCTAAAGATGCTATCACCCCCAGACAACAGGAAGTAATTTTAAGAACATGATGCCTACATTCCTGAGAGGTGGGGTGGGGTGGGTTATGGTGATATTTTTCTTTTGTACCAAAATGTTAATTGTATGTTAATAAATAAAGTTGCCTGGGGGTCAGAGCTATTAGCAAGCCATAGGAAAGCAGGGCAGTGGTGATGTACGCTTGTGATCACAGCACTTGGTAGACAAAGCTAGGTAAGTCTCTGTATGTTCAGGAGTACAGCCAGCATTGGATACACATGCCTTTAATCTCAATACCAACCGTAGAACACCTGGAGGTCTATACAAACAGGCCGTGATGAGGCAGTCCTGTGGTTGGGTTTACAACCAATGAGAAGGCAGAACAGAGACTATATAAAGACTAACACAGGAAGTAGCGGCTCCTTCGGAGAGGTAGGACCACTGCAGGAGGAAGGGTAAGGTTTTAGCTCTTAGCTCTGACCTCTTGGCTTTCTTCTTTGCATTGGTTCTGTGTTTCTTATTTATAAGACGGTTGGCTACATCTACAGTGGGTGGTTTGGGATATTTGTCATTGTTTAGAGGTATTTGTGGTGGTATTGTGTTTGCCAAAATATTGTGCATGCTAATAAACTTATCTGGGGTCAGAGAAGAGAACAGCCACAATATTAAACATACAGGATAGGCAGTGGTAGCACATGCCTTTAATCCTAGCATTCCAGAGGCAGAAATCCCTCTGGATCTCTGTGAGTTCAAGGCCACATTGGAAACAGCCAGGCATGGTGACACATGCCTTTAATCCCAAGAAGTGAACCTTTAATCCCAGGGAGTGATAGCAGAAAGCAAAAAGATATATAAGGCGTGAAGAGCAGAAAATAGCAGCATTTTGTCTGGTTAAGCTTTCAGGCTTCTAGCAGCAGTTCAGCTGAGAGCCATTCGGATATGAGGACACAGAGGCTTCCAGTCTGAGGAAACAGGATCAGCTGAGAAGTTGGCCAGGTGAGGTTAGCTGTGGTTTGTTCTGCTTCTCTGATCTTCCAGCATTCACCCCAATAACTGGCCTCAGGTTTTATTTTATTTTTTTTTGTTTTTGTTTTTTGGGTTTTTTTTTTTTTTGGTTTTTCGAGACAGAGTTTCTCTGTGTAGCTTTGCGCATTTCCTGGATCTCACTCTGTAGACCAGGCTGGACTCGAACTCACAGAGATCCGCCTGCCTCTGCCTCCCAAGTGCTGGGATTAAAGGCATGCGCAACCACCGCCCGGCTGATTTTATTAATAAATACCTTTAAGATTCGTGCTGCAGGTCTTGGTTGTAAATTGTTACTGGTTGTGGTAACGGAGGAAAAAAGCAAGGGAGGTTAGATTCAAGGATCTGTTTCTCAAAAGAAGTGGTGATACATAAATGACAGGATAAAAGGTTAGATTATTAAATCTACTTTTAAATTAAAAAGTAACTATCAATCTCAAATATTTTACATTGGTATGGATTTTTGTATATTTATACAAATTTAAGATTATTTTGTTATAACATGCTGTATATATATTTCTACTCTTGTTTAAGGTATTTTTGTATATTGATAAAAATTTAAGATTATTTTTGTTATAACATACTGTAAGGTAATGTACCTATGCGGTTCATTTAAAAATGTAATGTAAAGTTCTAGTTCTTGAAAGCTATTATTATAAACTATTTAGGACAATTTAAAAATGCAGGTTAGTAGTTATCTATAACAATCAAACTTGTAGTCATGTTAGGTATGTTTTCAAGGTCAAACAGAGACATTTTTAGATAGAGAGATGCTCTTCAACACTTCAGAGACCTATCAAATATAGCATTTAAGATGTTTTAATAACATAAGGCTTTTCATGACAGTGAGGTATATCTGTTCCTGGCAGTATCAATTTACTTCAGGGAAGATGATGGGCATTGAAGAACCTCCATATGGAGTTTGCTTTCAATGTGGCAAAGCCAGTCATTGGGCAAGAAACTGCCCTCGCCTCAATCGCTGACAGTATGCTGTCCACACTGGACAAGCAGGACACAAAAGAAGGCAACTGCCAAACTTTGCCAAGACAGGGTAGGACAGTTCTTCAAAAATTTCCTGCTTTACAAAAAATGATACAGCTGTCAGATATTCTAGGCCTGTAGGCCCAAGATAGATGCCCCAATGTTGCAGGCAGCCAGCTGTTTCTGTCATTTCTATAGTTTTGGAAGTTGTTTTCTCTGTACTTCCTGTTTACTCAGGTAATATTATATCCTTCTCCGGTGTTTGATGGGGTTGAAGACTAGATAGTTATACTGTTTTCTTTGTTACCAAGTTCAAAAAAGAAACTTACAAAAGAGATATAAAGTTTATAAGGCTGGGAGACATAAAAGCTTAAGTCATCCATCTAAGAAAATGTTTTTAGGTCTAAAAAGATACTTTTAGATTGGTAATACAAGTTATAATAGAAAGCGGTTATATATAAAACTCTGGACTTATCAAGAGAGATAGATAATAGAGCAATTTCTCCGAATTGCCAAATAAATATGGACTGAGTATTGTAAATGTAATTCTTACCTGATAATTGTTCTTATTGTATATAGTTTTACTATGTCAGAATTAAAACCTTTCCTTTTTATTTAGACAAAAGGGGGGAAGTGTTGTGGGATGTTTGTACAGTGTGTGAAGATGTGTTGTTGTGATTGGTTTAATAAAAAGCTGAATGGCCAATAACTAAGCAGAAGAGGTTAGGCTGGACTTCTGGGCAGAGAGAGAAACTGAAGGGATGAATCTAGGCACATGAGAGATGCCAGTGAGACACAGAGGGAGTTGGACATACAGAATTAGGGGAGAGGTAGAAAGCCATGTGGCAAAATGTAGATTAATAGAAACTGGTTAATTTACGTTATGAGAGCTAGCTGGAAACAAGCCTAAGTTAAGGCCAAACTTTCATAATTAATAAGTCTTTGTGTCATTATTTGGGGGCTGGCGGTCCCAAAAGAAAGTCCGACAAGAAAGTCCAACTACAACTGTCTACAGTGAAGAAGGAGCCCTCTTCTGACTGGTCTGCAAATAAGAGGTATCTTTACATGATTTGTGTGAAGGCGTCACCGAGGCCAGCTGTAAACGGATCCCCTCTGGCTTCCAGAAGTGCTCCTTTGCTTGTTCCTGCTTCCTCAGATGCCCTTGGCAAGCTCAGCCTGGTCAAAACCAACCTGGAAACTACGACACCAAAGCTTGTGGCCCTTTTGGTGCTGTGTATCCCAGACTGTGGCACCTCCATCCAGTCATCTAGCCAGAGACCTGGCACTGACCTGTGTGCTTCTCTACTCCCCAGAATCCTCCAGTCCTGCTGATTCCAACTCCTGTGTCTGCTGAGTCTCTCTCCACCTCTCCTCATTTAGTCCTTGCTCTGAACCAGTCCAAGATCCCCCTTCTTGGTCTTTCTGTTCCAAACTTATTACACTTCCAAAACATCTCTGAAGTAAAGAGTTTTTTTTTTTTAAGTCCTACAGTATCTTCTCATTTCCAACTAAAGAACAATACCACACACAAAACCAGCAAAGCCCTCTGTGAGCTAGCCACTCCTTCCTGTTCACACTTCACCATGAGCCTCTCCACCTCTGTTCCTGTGGCTTTGCACAGGCTCAGCCCTCTAACTCGGGTATACTGCTCCACAATTTTCTTCCATCCTCCTATCTTTTCCTCACCCTCTAAGACCCAGACCTAGCTACATCATCTAGCTAGGGCTTTACAAGGAGTAGATGTTCAACAAGTGTTCATTATATGACTAGAGAAAAGACGGATGTACCAAGTCATGAAATGGCTGACTGCATGTGGCAGTTGTCCTGTGAAACAGCTTTGTGTTTACATATTTCACACATGATACCTGTTATATGATATATAACATACCGTTATGTAATATATAATACATCATACTGTTATATGATAGCTACTTGTCTACATATCCATCTCTGCAACTGTGAGCTCCTTAGGTGAGTCCTAGTGTCTAGCTCACTCTGAATGCTCAGCTCCATACACAGTGGACAATATTTAGAGATAGAGGGAGAAAATGTAGCAAACAGGATGCCAACATTCATGAGCCATCTAAGGCTACATAGTGAGATCCTGTCTAAAAGACAGGTGGAGTTGGGAGAGATGACTAAGTCATGAGGGCAGTGCCCTCATGAGCATGCTGCTATTGGGGAATTATTCTGAAAAGCTAACGAAAGGCAGGGACCATCTTCTCCCTCAAAGTTAAGGGTTTGTAGAATTTTGCATGGATATTTGGATTAGGAACTTCAGTCAAAAAAGTGTTTCTATAGCTGAGCATGGTGGCATGTGCCTGTAATATCAGCTCTATAGAGGCAGATGCACAGTGAGTTCCAGGCCAGCCTGGGGTTATCAAATGAGAAGATGTCTCAAACAAATAAACAAGAATCAGAATGCATTTCTAAGCTGGGTGAGGTGGCTCATGCCTGTAACTCAGGATCTGCAAAGCAGAGGCAAGAAGACTGTAAATTGGAGTCTAGCTGGAGCCAAAGGTTAAGACCTTGTCTCAAAAAGAACAATAAATACGTTACTAAACCAGATGGGATGGTACATGCCTTATAATCTCAGCGCTTGGCTGAGGCAGGAGAATCATTCCTTTGAGGCCAACCTAGGTTGTATAGTGAGAATCTGAATCAAAAAAACAAAAGGCCCAGGAGTGGTGGCACACATCTTTAATCCCAGTACCAGGGAAACAGAGGCAGATGGATCTCTGAATTTGAGGCCAGTCTGGTCTATGTAGCAAGTTCCAGGCCAGTCAGAGCTATACAGTGAGACCCTGTTTCAAAACAAAACAGAAAATCATCCTAAAAAGCCAAAAGGAATTCTGAAAGAAAGGGGTTGGAGAGGAAGAGAAAGCAAGTGAGAAGCAGGAGAGTCCCTGTAGTTGATTCCTGACTGGTCTCTATACTGAACTACACTCACATTCTCAGGCCCCTCCCAATTCCGTATGTCACTACAGCATTTTAACATAGAGTCAGCTGCTTACATCCCATTTAAAAATAGGCAAAGGTCTGAGTTTCTCCAAAGAAAATATATAAATGGCCAATAAATTCATAAAAAAGATGTCCAGCATATCACTTACTAGTCATTAGGAAAACACAAATCCAAACAACAGGGAGATAGCACGCCACCCCCACAGGATGGCTAAGATGGGAAAAACAAAGATGTCACTAAGTGTTGAGGACAGGGATAAGCTACAATCCTGCACATTCTGTTGGGGATGTAAGACTACAGTATAGCCACTTTGGAAAACGGCCTAGTAATGTATCCAAATGATAAACACAGAGTTATTATGTGAAAGAAAAATTCACTCCTAGGTACATGCCCAGTAGAAATGAAGCATAAATCTACACAAAACTGTGTACAATAATTCAGATAAGAGAACATAACAGTCCAAAATAGAAGCAATCTGCCCATCAATTGATGGATAACCACAGTATGGATGTCATTCAACAAAAGGGAATCGAGTCCCCACGGACACTAAAATATGGCTAGACCTTGACACCACCATGCTAAAGCGAATGAAGTCAGCCACACAGGACAACATGCATGATGCCATTTGAATGAAATGCCCCAAACAGGCAAATCTATATGCAGAAGGCAAACTGCTAGTTATCTGGGGAGTAAAGGTGGTTTGTGGGGATGACCACTGGTGGGCACCGTTTACCCACCGAACAGGCACTCTTTGAGAACCAACTCTATACCAGGCTCTAGGCTAACCGTCCAAGACACAGCGATTAATAACCTTAGTCTTGGGCTGGCAAGATGGCTCAGTGTGTAAAAGCTCTTGCTGCCAAGCCTGATGACCAATCATTGATCCCCAGGACCCATGTGGTGGAAGGAGAGAACTGACTCCGGAAAATTGTCATCTGACCTCCAACAGGCTCCGAGGCCCATGTGCCTCCCCCCAATAGATAAATGTAATAAAACTATAAATAAACAGATAAGTAAATTCAGGCCCTGTGTTGATCAATTTAAGTGTTTAGGGAGGAAGACATAAAATTGCTACATAGATGATTACCAGTATGATAAGCTCTGCTTAGATGCAGCTGAGCGCTGTCACCTGGGACTATAGAAATACTAACAGCAGGCCTGAGGGCTAAAGCTAGCTATGAAGAACCTCTTTCTTAGAATCGGAAGATCAGGAAAGGGGCCCCAAAAGGAAGGTCAGGCTAACGAACAGTGTGGGCTTACCAATACCACCAAGGGGAAGTAATACTACACGCTCCTCAAGTCTTCAGAAACCAAGCCCAGACTTCCCAGTAGGGCCTCCTCACAGCTGAATAATGCAAGATAAACAACCCCAAGAATAAACATATAGTCATGCACAAACCACAAGCAGTCTCACTCGGTCTCTTTCACATCCACTAACCTGTGCTCACATGTACCATATACAACCACAACCATGACCCACACTTCAGTCCCACACCCCTAAAAGTGTATAAACACTTTACATAAATAAATACACACAGGCCACCATACCCAGCTGGCTCCTGCTCCACTCTTCATTCTCTGGGGTGTTTTCAGTAGGCTGTCCCTCTGGATCTTTTCCTTCTCCTTGCTTCTGCAGAAAGAAAGCCTGATTCCAGCTTCCTGTCCTCATGGGTTGGGATGTAAGTTCAGCCTCTGGTCCCTGGCCCCTGCCTGGCTATCTGGTCCAATGTTATGCCCGAAATCGGAAGAGTTTCCTCTAGGGTACTGCAAGATCTCAGCTCTTGCAGTCAGTCATTGCTTGGGTCTGTACCTTTGGTGGAGGTACAGATTCGTGTGAGTACACGTACCCTTGTCACACAGCCTGACTACAACTCTCATTCCCGGATGGGGAAACTGAGTATATGAACATCTGCTGTGTGCTGATTTTACCTGCCTAAGAGAACCTTCCTGCATCTACAGCTTCAGCCCTGTGTTTCTTGACCTCTCATTTTAGTACTAGACTCCAGAGATCTCTTTTTCCACGGCCACACATCTACTTCGGGTGCCAGTTCCCTTGTGTGTGCTGTCACCCTGACACCAGGCCAGGATGGGAGCCACAGAAAATTAGGAGAGTGATTTGTAGGAGGTGTGGTCAGGAGGTAGAGGCAGAAAGATAGGGGTTAAGGCCAGTCACATATACTGAGTAAGTTCAAATCCAGCCTGGGCTATATACTAAGTGATTCCTTCCTTCCTTCCTTCCTTCCTTCCTTCCTTCCTTCCTTCCTTCCCTCCCTCCCTTCCTTTCTTCCTTCCTTTAATTAGGTCTACTTCCTGATTCAAAATGGAACCAGAAAACATGGGAGTAGGTCACAACAGGAGCTCCAACCCCCATCTTCGATTGACAAGACTACAAAACTGAGGCTCCACCTTCACATTTCTCCCCCACAGGTGTATTTCTCCCCCTGAGCCCCTCTTTTTACCATGGCCTCTGGCTCCGACTCCTCTGATGGGCTCTGGTACTCCCTATGTTTCCTCTTCTTCATGGGTTTTAGGAGCTCAGAAGCGATGGTACAGCCTGAGTTCTCTACTATGACCGACCTACAAAAGGAACGGTCTCATTTGACAAAAACAAAACAACAATAAAAAAAAATCCCCAAAAGCCCTATACAGTTTGTAGTATCCACATTTTCCTAAGCACGGAGCCGGAAAGGGACCTTAAGGGCTAAAAACCAGGCAAGAAAGGCTGTAACACGTCGTTCTTACCGCTTCTGGAAAGGCGGAGGGCAGCGGTCGCCTGAAGAACCCAGGTCTGGGGCAGTGCCTTGTTGAGGCCCACAAGTCTGGCACTCGCAGGGGCTCGCGTCCTTTGGGGGTTCCTGAGAGGTGACTTCTTGAGGGTTCCGGTGGACATCTTCTGTGGAGCCCACTGGGCCTTAGTCATCCCATCCCTGACAACCACATCCAGGCTCCGCCCACATCCCTACAGCCCATCTCCTACTGGACAGCATCCTTCAAGCCTTCTCCGCTTAGGACTGCCTCCGGTTACATTCCCATCCAAGAGTCCTCAGGAAGCTCAAGCCTCACCCACCCACGCATTGCCCCGGGGAGCAGGATCCTACCGGGGTGCTGGGTGCCCGTATCGCCTCCAGTAGGGCCACCTTCATGTCTGACCAGCCCTTCTTGCTGTCGTTCCGGGCATGGTGGTCGTTCTACTCCCATCATATTCAGTGGCGCGTACTCGCTTATCCGGAACTAGGGATGCAGAAAATTCTGAGGACTGTGACTTCTGCACTAGCTCTCTACCCACCTTGGGTCACCCACACTTTATTTTGCTCTGCCAGCTACACTTCAGGTCTATAGACTCCGCCCACTCCTCACCAACCACGCCCCCACCTACCGAGCCAGTCCCGGGATGACTCACTCTAAACCACGCCCACCATCCTTAGCCTTTCCGCCTCAAGCCCCGCCTTCAAACCCACATGCCCCGCCCCACAAAGGCCAATCCTCTTGGGCACTAACCCGAAGGCCACTCCCAGCTGAAGGTGTGGAAACCCCTGTCCAATCCAGAAGCCTGACTGTGCTATTGGTCCCCGGCCCGGTGCTTAGCTGTGGCAGAATGGTGGCAGTAACTGGTTCGCTGGTGCTAGTCACCCGCTCCAGGGTGCCCACATGGACTGGCTCCCGGGGATAGGACACACCCAAGGCTGTGCTGGGCAGACCAAGGGTAGCTGCATTGGCTAGAAACAGATACACAGATAAGACAGGGCACAGATGAGCCAGGTGATCCTGCCTCCTGCCACAGGTGTATGCAGGTGAAAAGCAGAGCGTGGTGGCACATGCTTTTAATCCCTGCACTCAGGAGGCAGAGGCAGGCAGATCACTGAGTTCGAGGCCAGCCTGGTCTACAGAGCACGTTCCAGGACAGCCAGGGCTACATAGAGAAACCCTGTCACAAACAAAACAAAACAAAACAAAACAAAACAAAACAAAACAAAACAAAACAAAACACAATAATAAAAAGATGGAAAATTGTCATCCTCATCTGCCCTCTATCCACACCCTCTTGAGCAAGTATGTGACCTCCAGACCTCTGACTTTGACTTACTAGGAATAATAAAGGCAGTTGCAGGCAGGTGAGGATGGGAACCTGCGCTGTCTCTGGCCACCAGGTGCACACTGACCTCCCCTGTGGAAGACCCCTTCAGTGTCCTTAGTATCTCCATTTCCGTGTGCCCTTCCATCCAGAAGAGTCTACAAATCAAACACAGCCACCAGGATGATGAGGATGGGGAGGGAAGGGGCTTTTTGGAGGAGAAACTGGTCACTTTTACATCAGCAACATTCTGAGAAAGGTCTCATCTCTGAGAGGAGTAGAATGTCCTAGGACACCAGCATCAGGTCTGACTCCTGGCCTTCACCCAGGTTATAAAGAACTCTGGCCAGGCCCTGTATCTTCCCCTGCCCATTATTTGCGGCATAATGGCATGTGTGAGGATACCATACACACTGTGTGCAGAAATGGCTTTAGGAAGTGTGATTCAGGCCAAGGTTGTTTTGGCCAGTGACAAAGTCCAGGCTAAGTCCAAATCATCTCTTTCTTGATCCCCCATTTCCATTCCCTTTCTTTGAGAACTCAGTCTTCAGGTACCACATTCTCCTCTATCCAAACAGGGTCGGTCCTTGTGGAAGGTGACATCTTTTCTGATCTTGTTCTTTCGTGTTTCCCTGTGCACTACTCCCACCAAACCCAGACACAGCCATGAATGATTAGTTGAAAGGGGGTATAATGCCTCGGTGGAAGCCTCTCTTGAACAAATGCACGTACCTGAATAGCAAAAGTGTAGCATATGAAAACTCAGTCAGCACAAGGTCCAGAAGCTGGAGGTATAAGCTTATTGGCAAAGCACTTGACTAGCATGCATGAATCCTGTGTTCAAATCTAGCAGAGGGGTTCGGGGATGGAGAAGAGGAGGGGAGGGGAGGAAAGGAGAGAGAACAGTATTCTGTAGCATGGTTGCTACTCAGCTGTCCCTTAGCAGCCATGGCTTAAATGGTAAGAAAGGAGCATGAGGCTGAGTCCAGGACAGAGTCTTGAGTTAGATGCTCAGCTTCTCTACATTTTCACCTGTGACTCCAGAGAGTAGCTTTCCCACTCTGGGCCTCAGTTTTCTTTTCTTTGCCTTTTTTTTTTTTAAAACACATAGGATTTTTTTTGAAAAGATTTATTTATTAATTATATATACAATGTTCTGTCTGTGTGCATCCCTGCAGGCCAGAAGGGGGCACTAGATCTTATTACAGATGGTTGTTGAACTCAGGACCTCTGGAAGAGCAGCCAGTACTCTTAACCTCTGAGCCATCTCTCCAGGCCCCTTTTCTTTGCCTTTTTTTTGTTTTGTTTTGTTTATTGTTTGAGACAGGGTTTCTTTGTGTAGCCCCGGCTGTCCTGGAACTCATTCTCTAGACCAGGCTGGCCTCGAACTCACAGAGATCTGCCTGCCTCTGCCTCCTGAGTGCTGGAATTAAAGGCATGTGCCACCACTGCCCAGTGAGCCTCAGTTTTCTTAACTATAAAATAAAATAAAGGTGGTAATGGCACCTACCTGAAGGAGCTTTGGTGAATGCTGGCTGTGAGGTAGTGATACCAGCAAGTGTTTGACAAATAGAACTCCTCTCCCTTTAGACAGACACTCCAGGTTGTTTGGTAGCTTCTAGCCAATACCATGGGCACTGCCTACTTGCAAAATCAGGTTACAATGGCTGCTGTCTTGTGCCTACCCTCCCTCTCTCTCTCTCTTGCTGTTCTTGTGTGCTCATTTATTTCCAAGAGTTTCCTTCCTAAAATGGAATATATTACAGATGTCTATCATTGCAAGTATAAAGCCATGGTATAAACAGATAAGGTCAGATATGTGACCTAATTAAAGAAGCATTCAACCCAAACAAGATGAATTTATAATCCAGAATTCCCCAAATTTCAATCCAATTTATTTTGCTTTTCACAGCTTAAGTGTTTATACCACTTAGAAATATTTACTTTTATTTTATGTGTACAGTTGCTTTTACTGGAATGTATGTCTGGGCACCACGTGCGTGCAGTACCTGCTGAGGCCAGAAGAAGGTTTCTGATCCCCCCGAAACTGGAGCTCCAGATGGTTGTCAGACACTATGTGGGTGCTGGGAACTGAATCTGGGTCCTCTGCAAGAGCAACAGTGCTCTTAACCCTGAGTCATCTCTCCACCCATGCCTTTGTACCATTTTTAATTATTTTAAATAGAATAAATCTTTTATTTAAAATACTGACGATCATGAAGAGTGGCTGCTTATTCAAAGAACTCTTTCAAAAACCAGTCTCATGTGGCAGTGTCTCAGAGAAGCAGCTGAAGATGCCCTTTCCGACAGGGCTTGCTGTCTGCTCTCAGCAAGTCCTGGAGAACCAATGAAGTGCCAGCACTGCTCTATGCTCTGGGGACACTGGTGCCTACCAAGACAGAGGGCTCTCATGAGGCTGATGAGGGTGGAGCTGGAGACACATGTGAAAGTTGTTGTACACAGATGCTATTTAAGACATAGAAGGAAATGCAGAGAAAAGAGTGGAGCCTTGGAGCACCAAAAACAATTACAGGTTGGGAGGGCAACGGAGATCCAGTGCCAGTGTGAGGACAGCCTGCAGCGAGGGGGAGGGGAGTCAGAGGAGGCCCCCTTCTGGAGACTAATGGAGATAACCGTCAGCCACCAGCCTCAGGTTCTCCGGAATTGGCCAGGGAACTCTCATTCAAATGTTCTCTCCCCAAATCAGCTCTAGATGATCAAATGACAGAGGGCTATAAAAGCCCCACCCCTTTACCTTCATTCACGGCATCTCTGTAGGGTCGTCTCAGGTTAAGGGCGTCCTGCTCCACAGGCTGAGGCCTCTGTTGAGATTCTACCAGCATTTTACCATCTCTGTTCCATCCTGCTGGCTTCACAAGGCTACTCCCATAAACCTACACTTAAATCTGTGTTTCCAGGGAATCCTACTTAAAACGAGAGTAGTTGCACATAGCAGATGTTCAATAAACAATTTTTGAACCTGTCCACGCTGCTGTCTCTTGCTGTCTGTCAAGCTTTCCACACACACTCCACCCAGAGCCCTTTGAGGCCTTGCATACAGTAGACACCCAATAAACGCCCTGGTGGTAAGTGTTGGAGAGAGGGGAGACAGTGCTGGAGGCACACAGAAAACTCGGGGGGTCCCCTAGCTCGCTCCCGCCAAAGCTGCAACGTGACGCTAGCGGGTGGAAGCGGCCCTGAGCGGTTGGAGTGTCCAAACCCGCCACCAGCCTCCCTAGACTAACTAATGCAGACAGTCGCGGGCGGGGCGGTCACTGATCCATCCGCTCTGCAGAAGGGTTACTTTTTTTAAAACGCCAAAATGGCGGAATTCTTTAGCTTTTTCTTTCCCGCTTCATAGCCAATTTTTTTTTTAAAAAAAAATCTCATTTTCTGTTAAAAATATTGAAAATTAATGACAGCGGAAAGTTTGCCAAATGGCCTATGGAAACCCCAAACTCGCCCTCCACACCCTCTCATTAATGGAAACTCTTAATTGATTACATTTCTTTGCAAGGCCGAACCTCTGTCCTCCCCGCCGCTCTGGATGCAGATAGCAGTGCCCGTGGGCTCGCTCGCCCGGCATCCCGCAGCCCCCACAGGCAGCGCCCATCCCTGGGTTTGCGGAGCCACCTCCCCAGCCCGCGGTCGGTCGGTGGGGCAGGAGCTGGGAAAGCACCTGGGGCGGGGCCCACAGGACACCAGCACTCGCCGTGCCGACCGGCCGGGACCGGGGTGTGATGTTCCGGGAACACCCAGCCCGAGCCCACCGACCCGCGCTTACCTGAAAGGCTAGCGGGTGCTGCCCGCGCCAAGTGACCGTGGGAGCCCGGTGCGGCGCGCGCCTGCGCACACAGGGGGGCGGGCCCGTTCCCTGCAGAGCGCAGCGCCGAGCTCCTTAGCCGCCTGATCTGAGCCGCCATGGACCCATGTTGCCGCTTTTGCTTTCGGTCGGAGCCCGAGGGTGGGATGGGGGTGCAGGCTTAATTGCCGCTTCCCACGGGACCCGCTAGCTTCTCGGGAGAAGTGGGTGGAGATTCTTACAGTATTCTGGGAATCACGGAGCCTGGTGCAGCACCCAACCTGATGGACCTCCAGCTGAATGATCTGTACCAGGCAAAGCGCACCCCTGCATACATCCGGATCCCACATTTGGAGAAGGGGACTTCAGGAGTTTTGGGCAACTCTCCTAGGACGGGTGAAGGGCACGCACAGCAAGAGCAAGGAAGCCTGGCACCAGGCGGGTCTGGCCTTGAGCTTGCCTGGCATGAAGGACCCCAGCCGTGCCAGCCTTTGGGTGGCCCACTGCCACTGGCTGATGTGTCCTGGCAACATTACAGTCAATACTGGAAGACTGTCATGCTGTGTTCTAGAGTTCAATAATGGTTTCTGTGGTGTTGATTCCAAAAAGTCACCGGCTCCTCTTTTGCCATCCATTTCCCTAACTCATGGTCTCTACCAGACCTCTACTTTCATTGGTTCTTATTCTGGCTCCAGGGCTGTAACGTCACAGAGACTTGAGTAATTCAAGAGTTTAGGAGGGCCTGCGCTCTAGGATGAAGGAAACCCACCAGTTTTTAGTATTCCCAGTTCCTAGCAGAGTGGGTACTAATTAATAAATGTCTTCTGATTGACTCTTCAGTGGCCCACTTTCCCCTTACACACCGGTTTTTAATTTTACCCCCTTATTTCACAGAAAAAGAAACAGGTCTATTTGGCTCTTAGGTGGTAGCTATCAGCCAAATCCTTAGACTCCCAGACTAGATGAAAAATAGTTTACTTAAATGGTAAATTCTCCCAATTGCTGTGACCAACAGTTTAAATTTATGCAGATTTTAACTGTTCTTTTCATGTGTTTTGTCTGGCCTCGACGGTTTTAATCACATTTTGTGTTCATAGGGACAAGATTAGTCAGAAAAAGGAAGGAGATTGCCATAATCATAGCAGCCTCTTTATATACACCAACACACAACCATCACTCAGTTGTCTTTTATCTCTATTCAGACTCTATTTAAGATTCCAAGATGGTTAAGTATTAAAGGGGTAAACCTATTAGAACACATGGTTTCTTAATTACAAATCCATCTTTTAGTGATTCAAACAGATGCATAGAATTTGAGCAGGTGGGATCCAGAAACAGCCCACGTAGACTTCAGTTGCTATTTTCTGCCTATTTACATCCTCATCAGTCTTAATACCTGTTGTTCATTCCAACACCTTCAGGGATGGAGAGCTGCTTCCACACTGATGTGATGTAGGCAGCTCTGTTCCTATGCTCACTTTACCCTCTGGTCCCAGCTTGCCTTTAGGAGAGAGTGAGCAAGTCCAGTGCTTCCTTCACATTCCACCCCCTTCCCAAGAATGAGCCCAGATGGTGTTGGCATAGAGAAGCATGGAGGAAACTGTTGTTTGGAAGCAGCCCACACTTCTGTTTCATTAGGAGTTGAAGTCACTCTTGCAGTAGTCCAAGGGTCTCAGAATAACAGGGTTTTGCCCTTCACATGTGGAAACATTTCTGCTTCCACAGACACGTCAGACTGTGCAAATCTGGAACCCTTCTAACAGACACCTAAAAAGGCCACATAAAAATATCTCAAGGGGGCTTGGAGAGGTGGCTCAGTGGTTTAGAGCTCTTGTTGCTATTGCTGAGAACCTAGATTTGCCATGTGGCCCATAACCATCTGCAACTCTAGTTCCAGAGGATCTGATGCCAACTTCTGTGGTACACATGCATGCATGCATGCATGCATACATACATACATACTACATACACACTACATACAGACATGCAAGCAAAACATTCATACACATAAATTAAAAGTATTACAAGAGGCAAGCAAAACAGAAGGATTGGAAGTAAATTCGCTGAACTTGTAAGGGGAAATTGTCAGGAGCAGCAGCAAACAAGGAAGCAGCAACTCTGCCCTAGCATCTCTTCTTGTGGAGGTAGTTTTGGGGTTGGGCAAGGCCCAAGCGGCCAGTCTTGGGTTTTATCACTCACAGTGACAGCAGATGGGACATTAAGCCCTTGTGGTATTGTGGACTTGGGACTGAAATTCCCTGTCTAAAGACCACTCACTCACTTCAGAATGGGGTCCCCTTTGAAACTGTCCTTTGCTTCCTTCACCGGAGTAAACAGTCATTACCCACTGACTCCATTTTTTACCTCTGTGTCATTTCCCCTCAGCTCATACTGACTTCCAGAAACAGCCCTGCAGGCTGGTAATCTTACGTCAGAACTTAACTGCCCAATGATTTCCCAGGTGGCAGCAATAACTCCATAGAACTAGCCCTGTATGACCAGGCTATGTGTATTTCTTGTCCTGAGTTCTGTTTCTTCTTCGGGAGTAGTCAAGCTTCTGTTAGCACCTTGAAGGGGCTTATGGCACTGGTCCCATTCCTTCCAGACCAGCCATACTAAATTCTTTACTGGGTACAGAACCTAAGGATTCATGCATGCTAGACCAAACCAACCAATCCAAAAAAACCAAACCCCTTCTTTTATAAAAAAAAAAAAAAAGTCATATTGAGACAGTCTAATATAATCCTTTGTCAGCCTCCCAAGTAGTTGGGATCACAGGTATAACGGGCCCAATTTAGTCACTATTATGACTCTTAAGGCAGATAGCCAAATTTGGTTTTTAGACCAAGAATCAGGCCTCTGGCAACTACCTCACAGGCCATTTGGGGTGGGGCTCAGGAAGAGTTTTCCCTTGTTTGGATGCTCAGTGCTTAGTGGAGACAAGTCATGTGAGGAGGATCGAATCCCTAAGCTCATACCACATGCACTGGGACTCTAAGTTCATCCCACCCTTTAAAAAGTATTGTATGATGTGTGAGTGCAGGTGTATGTGTGCCAAGGCTCATGAACGGAGGTCAGAGGACACCTTTTGGGAGTCAGTTCTTTTCTTCCACCATGGGTTCCAAGGATCAAACTCCTGATGGCAAGCTTGTGTGGCAAAGCTTTTCCTGGTGAGCCATCTCCCTGGGCCTACCCTCTTGGCACTCATACTGAAGCCAGAAAGGCAATGCAAAATCTGTTCTGGGCAAGTGATTCACTTGTACAATTAAATGTACTACTCCAAAGAGACAAAACACCAGTCATGGGAACAACCTGCCCATGTAACCATCAGCAGACTTGCTAAGTAGGGAAGAGCAGTATCCACACTGACGTGAGATACCAGTACAATTTGAAGAGTATCGGCACAAAGGCACGTTCATGTAGTAGTTCTAGTGACTGAGACAAGATTTCTTGAGCCCACTTCTGGGCTTGCCTGGGCAACATAAGGTACCTTACTGTTACCAGGTTACCTTCAGACTGCTTTATAAGGATGTTCTGCCTGCATGTTACATCTGTGTTCTTCTTGTGTGCCTGGATCCCTCGGGATTGGAGTTACCATGTGGCGCTGGGATTTGAACCCAGGTCCTCTCAAAGGGCAGCCAGTGCTCTTAACCACCGAATCATCTCTCTCTAGCCCGCACACTGCTTTCTTTGTAATTATTAGGGCAGAGGAGACCTCCCTATCCTGCTGAGACTGGTTTTTGAAATTTTGCTTTCACTTGATTTCTTGGAAAGTCACCCAAATAGCTTAATTTGGGTTGGTAACAGAACTTTTACCAGAAATAACTCCTCCTCGTTGGTCTATTGTGGTGTTTACACATTCTGTGTTTTGTGTGTGCATGCAACATGCTTATATGTCTAGAGGACAACGTGCAGTTCTTTGACCATGTGGGTCACAAGGACTGGACTCAGGTTGTCAGGATTGGTGGAAGGCGCTTTTACCTGTTGAACCATCTCTTTTACCCCCATTTTGGTCTGTTCTTTTAGGGTCTACTGCTGGAGCTAAATCCCAAACAATGGCCTCCTGTAAAGCTTTCACACAGGAAGGAAGCTCACTTTTTGGCTTGTGAGCCCAACCTAAGACTACAGATGCTCCATCACCTCTTGAACCTACAGGTCCCAACACTCAACTATATTGACAGTTTGCTTGCTCTTTGTGCCTTTAGAGTTGAAGTACAGTAGTCATCAAATGGAAAACTTATGGTGGAGGAGGAGGAAGAAATGATGTGTACTGCTGAAGGATAAGAATCCTCCAATTCCTAATCAAAATACCACTGAGGTGGCCGGGAGGCCCAGTTGCTAAAAGCACTTGCTGCCAATTGTGGTCACTTGAGTTTGATTTCCAGGACCTACATGGCAGGAGAGGGCTTCTGAACAGTCTTAACATCCACATATGTAACAGTAATAAGAAAAAATATCATTGTGAGTTGGGAATATAGCTGGGGTGGAATACCTGCCTGGAACGCACAGAGTCCCAGCAGCTTTGCTCCCTGCTACACAATGCCACAAAGCACTGAGTTCTCAGGAGTCCAGGTTTGGAACGCAGGATTGTTACTAGCTACATAAGCACTTTCCTGAAAACCTGGGTGTGGCTCCATTTTGTCCAGCTTTTTGCAGTGGCAGGCACTGTACTAGCTGGGGCCTTGTATGTGCTTTAGCACTACAGCTGTTAACACTCCTGGCCCGGCTGTGACTCAACTGTACTGAAATTATAGGCAGATGCCACACACTCAGCTCCAGAGCAGGCTCTGGGTGGCAGGGCCAGTGGAACTTGATGAGGAAGTGACTGAACATGTGGAGCTCATCTGTGACGGCAGTGGTGTGTTTTGGAGTACGAGGTTATCAAACCCACAGCTAACTTAAATACAACCCAGGTCCACAACATTTGTAAGGTAACCGTTCTGTTAGGGGAACTCAGAACTGAGTGTAGTCAAAACTATCATGAAATTACAAATAATTAGTAAATCTAAAGATAAAATTGTCTTTTCTGCTTCTAGAATCAGGCATCATCTACCTTAGAAATCAAGTGCTCTGATGAACTGAGCAGAATGGCTTCACAGGCAGAGGAGGGTTGAAGGAACAGAAGAAGGTGGGGTCCTTCATTTCAGTGTTCCTTTTCTTATAAAGGCCAAAGCAGAAGGTCTTCCTTTTCAGGCCAGCTAGGATGGGCCTAAGTGAGGCTCTACCTATTGGCCTTTCTCATTTCTTGGAAGGCTACTAAACAACTTTGCTTTCTGCATGACTTCAAACTTCAGCATGAATGGTTTCTCTCTGCTCTGTTGGGCCTGGTACAGGCGGTCTAAATCCTTTTCAAAATTTCACATTAGAACCATTTGAGAGCTTATTGGGACATGTAAGGCTGGATTCCAAAGAGTATTTCTGGGTCAGTGTGTCTGGGGGTGGGATGGGAGACCCGAGAAGCTGCATTTCAAACAAGTCCGCAGTTGGTGGTTTAGGTAAACATCTGTGAAAAATAACAATCTAAAACCTATCCAAGGCACAGAATATACTTAAGTAGAGCAAAACCAAGATTAGGAAAATATACAATGACCCAGCTTCTTCAATCAAGGAGCAATGGGAAATGGATTTAGAAACCCATCCTTCTTTTTGGGACAATCTTGATCTCAAAAATCATCTTGTGTTGGATTACAGGCTTTTGCCACCACATTTTAGATGCCCTCTAGAATTATGTACTGTATTATTACCATTATTAAATGCCTAGGCTTACCTTCAAAATTGGAAGTGCACAGTACTGTTAAAGCTGAAGTGGGTGGTAGCTCATCCCACTATTCTTACTAGTGTTTTAAATTCACTATAAAAGTAACAGCAATCATCAAGTGTCATGGCACATGCCTGTAATCCTAGCTCTCAGGCTGAGGCAAGACCTGTGTGAGTTTGAGACCACCTAGGTCAGAGCACCGTCTCAAAACATGAATTTGACACATATTTAGTACACAAAGGCCATTCGTGAACAAAATGGATTCGGAACATTTAACAACTGTGCTTTGTATACTCTTAACCCTTCAAAACTTCCTCTTGCAGATTGTCATTTCCCAAATAATGGCTTAATGGTTATTAGACGCATCTCCAAAGGAGTACACTAGCATGTCCTGCTTTCTCCAAGGAATCATAGGGGGATTTTGCTGCATTACCTTTTGTTTACATTCTATTTTGGAATTGAAATTTCTTTCTGGTCAAACCAGTGTCAATCACTTTACTAAATGCAATAGAAGCTTGTGAATTGCTAAGAGTCAGGTCTACCTACAAAAGCTATTTATTTAGGATCTGGAAGACAACTGTATTAAGCCACCCTTTTAGCAAACTGGTACATTTACTGTGGTTAGGAATTTATATACTTCCTATTCAAGATACAGTCATGGACTGAAAATATGTAAGCTTGAAGTAGCCTCATGAATATGTGTTGTAATTCATGTTACACGAAATAAAATTTTCAATTTTGAGGAATGTATGCTGTACATTCAACAGAATATTCATTATAACTCACTGCCACGTACTGTGTAAAATCAAGTTACGTATTACTCAAGGTGTGAACAAACTGTTAAAAACAAGACAGATGTGGTGTGGTGGCTCATGCCTATAATCCCAGTACTCAAGAGTCTGAGGTGGTAGGATTGCTGAATTGGAGGCCAGCCCTAAATGCATAGTGTCAAGAAAAAAGTGACAAGCATACGTACAAGCGTGATAGTACATGCCATTGATAATGCCTGAAGATCACAAGTCCAAAGTCATCCTTAGCTATAGTTTGAGAGACCAGCCTAACATAAAAAGATACTTTAAGTAGTGCCTACCTTAGTAAATGGACTCACAAAATTATTTTATACTCTTAAGTGCCCCTCCCCTGAAAGCCACCTTGCTAATTATCACTGGCTGGCCTCAAATTCAGAGCAATCTTTCTGCCTTAGAGCCTACCGTGCTAAGATTACGAGCAAGTACCACACTACAATCAGTCCCTGTGTATACATGAGAGAGAGCTGCTTGCATAGTAAGTACTGAATGCAGGGCACTACACATACTAAAATTAAACGCTCATCCTGAACTATACTTACAGCCCTAGATTATTCTTATAAAAACAAGAAAATGAAGCCCCACACTAGGTTCCCACCATGTATCTGAAATCAGATCAACCACAGGTTAAGCTTTTAAGAACAAGATTAAGCAATAGGAGCGCAATGGTATTGAAGGAAAGCCTAGAGTGCCCAGGATTCCTTAACATATATTAAGGATTTGCAAGGTATTGTAAACTTCCTAATTTGAGAAACTGTGTTGAAAATATCAACCACAAGAAAAAATGGAGAAGAGTAAACACATGAAAATGAAGCAAGTTATTAGGAACACAAGACAAACCATCTACTGTCGGTCCCCAAACCCTGCTTTCTAGAGCTAAAACAAGAACACACATCAATGGCTATCCAATGGTAACAATTCAAAAAAACTACTGGCCAAGTACTTTGTGCCAAGGGACAACACAATAAATTCAGAACAAGTCTTTCCCTTGGTAAGCATTTTATTGAGTATGCATAAAATAGGTTAACAAAGTAGAAAAAAAGAATATCCAAGATGAAAGCAATGTCAACACAGGAGGAGTGGGAACATAAAGACTGAAGTAGGCAGGACTCAAACTGGCCATAAAGGCACTGTGGCATATCAAGAAACGCTATCACGTCCAACTGGACTCAAGATGTTCCCCACTTCTCTTGTGCTCTTTTATCAGTTGGTGCTGCTGATACTCCACCCAGGGCATCAACCAATGTGTGCAAGATGGGACTCTTAGATTCTGCGCATTAGTTGGCAGGGAACTGAATTCACTAGTCAGTAAGGAACTCAACATTTTAAGTCAGTCAATTCTGCAAAGGCCAACGCTTGAAATGCAGTGGTTTGTTTAGTGCATTTAATAACTAGGATCTACAGGTATGAAATAGGCCTAGAGTTTTAATAAAACAGCCTTTGCCCCCACTAGGAAAATTATACGGGCGTTGGCATTTACCTATACGTTATATTACTTATTGGGGCAGCTAGAAATAGTCAAATGCCTCCATCATGTACTACATTAACAGACGGCAAGCCCAGCTGAAGATGCGTGCAGTCAGAAGAGTCAAATTTTACTGATAGCCTTTCCTCTTCAAAAGGCTGTGGCTCAGAAAGCTTTTATTATATTTTTCCCTGAAAACAAAGAACTTTGGTCAAACCCAATTCTTAAAGAGCCATCACTTCTGTCTTTGAACAGGCAAAATAGTAAACTACAACCAGAAACAATTTTAACTTCTGAAATGTACACTGGAAAAATAAACCTATTTCTTACAAACTTATCTAAACAAAGCATCAAAGGGAAGATGACTGACTGAAGAAGCAGCTTTATCTGACACTATATCCTAAAGTTAAGTCTCTAAGATTCTGTAACAGAAAGACATTTCTTGAAAACATTCTCCTTTCCCTGTTGCCAAGTATTCCCAGCTACTGACACCTATCTAGGTCCTTGAATATCCATTTTTTCCACTCAGCCTCATTTTATTGCCATGTCTTCTGATTATTTAGTCCCACACACCATCCCTACAACACTATGTTTTATTATAATCCATCCTTTGCTAGGTTATGTAGCAATGGTTGAGGAAGGTATTAAACCTTAGCCAATTCATTTACACCTTGACTAAAGACTGAGGTTAAGTATTTAGGATGAAATGACTTTAAAATGTCCAAACAATGAAAGGGTTGTAAGGTAATTCACTTATGGATTGCAGTCTCAACTAACTGGGCATTTGGATGCATGGAAACTGTGAATCCAGTTATTCCTACAAGTTTGCACTATTCATTTTAACTTGGTTTCCACAGTATTCATTATACTTTACTTACAGAGTACAAAGCATTTTAGCTTATCCATGTCACTGTTTTTTCAAACCAACCACAAATGCCCCACCAATAGTGAGGCCTGATTGTTGGAAAGAATTTTAACCAGCAAATAGTCTGCTAAGCACCTGTTAAAATATAATCACTTTTCAGCAGAAATGCAGCATATGCGCTTTTCCACTTTGAATAAGATAACTAAATTTCTAATGAAAGAAAGGCTACTTCTGTTTTCCAAACATTAAAGACCACCAAACCATATACACTAACACTAATCACGATGACCACTTCCAGAACACAGGATAACAAGATCCCAAGTACTAGGACCTACTTCTTGAGTTCAAATTGTAATCCTTTAGTTTCATTTATTTAAAAACCTATTAATTAGACAAAATCTTGTGACACTAACTACAAAGTCCCTTTTACTTTTAACTAAACTTATTAAAGGGGCAGATAAAAAAACTTTGGTAGATTTGATTAACAGCACAAAATAAGGTTATCCAAACTGATTAATTTATTGCTGGTCTGAGGCTTGCCTTGTTTTACATTTTAGTGGAATTTACACTGTCTCCAGAAATGGCAGGTATCAACACTTACAGGGCCCTAGTAGTGACCTATTCAATAAGGCAATCATCTTGGTAGCAAACTTTTATTTAACGAGCTTCATAAAAAGCCAACATAATTGAAAAATTGGGTTCTCCCTCTAAAGCCTGCAGTATCCAAAGCTTCAAACAGTTAATTTAAAAATAAGCAAACAAAACAGAACCCTGCAGCAGATTC
>CABHPH010110389.1:1034-24730 GCA_902168325.1 Peromyscus nudipes | reverse complement strand
TTCTTTCTTTCTCTCTTTCTTTCTGCTTCATCTGAGCATTTCAGCTGGGGCAGGTGACCGGGGAGGCCCGCCCTTTGAATCTTTTGCTTCCCTTTAGCCAATGAAAAGAGGGGAGGCCATTCACTTTAGCTGCTTCTGGACAGGATGAAAAGCTAGAAGCAAGCAGGGTTCCAGAGCTGGATGTCAGGAAGATGTCTGCATGTCCTTGACTCTGTCGCTGTCTTCCAGCGAGGCCTTCCTGATTAAAAACAACCCCGGTTGGTTTCTATTTTCCTCCAAGGAAGGGAGGTAGGAATGGCCGGTGAAAGGCACCTCGCTGCCTGGGAGAACACTCTGCCAAAGACAGAGAGAGGTAGTCACACCCCAACCCCTCCCAGGAGGGATGGCAGGGGCCGCCACACCTGGCACACACAGGAAGCCTCAGCAAACCCATATCTAAGGCCCCATCAGTTCTCATGACCCAGTCTTCCACTCCAATCTCTGCCCCATCAACCCACCACCCCCTGCCCCGCAAATGAGCTCTCTCAAACAAAAGGAAGTCTTTCCTAGAACTCCTCCTACGCCTCCCCCTGGTTAATGGCAGTGGTCCCCAAGCCTACTGCCACACAAAACCATCTGCACACAGCCCCATCCTAAACTGTGAGAAACAGACATATCAGGAGTGGGCAGGGCAGAAGCTGGAAAGCTGCATCACACAGCATCCTTCATCTCCTGGACAGGAGAAGTCCTAAGGTCCCCAAGGGGATACCTGAAACAAAAGAGTGTCAAATTCTTTATACATGCCGGGCGGTGGTGGCGCACACCTTTAATCCCAGCACTCGGGAGGCAGAGCCAGGCGGATCTCTGTGAGTTCGAGGCCAGCCTGGGCTACCAAGTGAGTTCCAGGAAAGGCGCAAAGCTACACAGAGAAACCCTGTCTCGAAAAACCAAAAAAAAAAAAAAAAAAATTTTTTATACATTTTTTTTTTTTTCTGTACACACACACACACACCTGTGATAATATTCAATATTTAGGCATGGTAAGGGATTAGCAACTAACAATAAAATAGAACAATTATAACAATGAAATAAAAGCTATGCGAATGGAGTCTCGCTCTGAAAGTATCTTGTACTACAGTTCTTGGCATTCTCGGTTTACAGATTTTTCTCATTCTTTATTTAAATGATAACTTTTATCATTTCCTTTTAAAAAAAGGCACTTTAAAACACACGGTGATCATTCTTGCACCTTGGGGCTATTAACAGGTAAAATGAGGGTTACCTGGACGCAAACGTTGCGATCCCCCAATGTGATAACTAAGATGGCTGCTAAGTGAAGAACAAGGAGGGTAGCAGATAAAGCACGCATATGCTGGACAATGTGAAGACTTGTGTCATGGGCACAACAGAGGATGGTGGTGTGAGAATTCATCACAATGCTCAGGATGGCAGGCAATTTACAGCAGATGAGTTATTTCTGGAATTTTCCATTCCGCGCTTTGGATGACAGTTGATTGTAGGACACCGAGGCAGCAGAATTTGGATGATACAGATTACTTTGCAAGTCCTCCAGGGCTCCCTTCCTCCAGAGAAGTAACTCTAGTCACAGGATACATATTCCCAAAGGAATTTAATTTCCTTCCTAAGTCACCCAAGAGTTCTTAGCTTGTAGGAGAGAAGATACCCTTGGGTTTCCCTTCATCCTTATCCCTTTTCCCTTACTCCCAGTCTTACTACTTACTACTTCCCTTACATTTGTATCTCCTCCTGGTCATTGTCACCATCAGGATGACATTGCGTAGTGGCTAATTAAGCTCACCCTGTGACTTGGGGGAAGGCTAAAGGAAATGACATGATATCACCAGATACTATGCTCCTGAAGACTTAGCCTTTCACACTGTTAGACAAGTTAGTGGATGGTCATTACTGGGGCCATATCTACCCTCTGCCCCAGAACGCCTGCCCTATTGAATCCCTTATTCTACCCCATTTCGCATTCTTCCCGCCCCCCTGTTTTCCTCCCCTACTCTCGTCCTCTTTGGTGGCTTCTTTTAGGAACAACCCGGAAGGTGCCCAAGTTGGAGGTATCTTCCCCAGCTTCTAAGAGGCAGCCTTACATTTTACAGAACAATTTTGCCCTTTATTCCCCATCAAAATCTTGCCCTCCAGCCAGGACTCTCTGGGCTGTTTCAAAGACAATAGCAGTAGACATGGGTTCTCAAATGGAAGATGGCGTTGTGTTCTTCAAGGACCAATTCTGGAGTTTTCCTTATATAGACTGAATTTTAAATTGTAAACATAAAATGATCCTTGTTGGGATTTCAATAAGCTGTCTTGATTGATTGCTGTGCAGCTGTCCCTGGTCTGGGAATAACACTCCTAAGTGAAGGCCTTCTAGGGACATTCTGTGGATGCATTCCTGCTTACCTTTGCTCACCGAATCTCTCAGTGCTGACAGCCTAAGGCTTTCCTTTGTCATGCTCCCCACCCAGCCTCTGTACTTGTGTGGAAGCAGTCATGCTGCTGTATTCAAAGTTTGTCATTCTCAGACTTCTCCCTCTCTGAGAGCACTCTGAAGGCAGATCTTGTTCTAGTAGTTCAGAAGTGTGTGTCCTTGGCACAGGCTGGACTGAGTGACTCATGACATTTACTGGATGCAGGAAGATGTGGGATGATAACCACCGGATGGATGAGGGACCTAGAGGTCGTGAGAGTGGCCGCTCCAGGAGGAGCGTTCACCTGGAACGGTCTTCCTTCAGAGCTGCTGCCTGTGACTGGCTGGGTTAGGAGGTGTTCACAGAGTTTCATTGATGAGGGGTAGGATAGAATCCTGCCCACCCACCCATTTTCAGCTGCCTGAGCTACCAGAGGAGGGCATGTATTTACAGCTTCTCAGCTGCAGGAGGCCCATTAGGAAGGCACAGCCTGCAACAGAGCATTTGAGAAGAGAGTCCCTCCCTGGTTGGGGCCCCTAATGAGTCATTTCATTCCTTTTTCTCTGTCAGTGCAGAGAAGCTCTCATTCAGTTCAATGAAAGTACTTGAGGCAGACCATCATCACTTCGAATTCAGAAAATGTTCACAGAGCACAAACTTTCCACGGACACGTCCATCATGTGTAAAAGAAGTCACCAGTCTTCTTGAGTGGGCCTCCTGTTTCTCTCCTGACAGATATTCCCGGCTGTCCGAGCTAGAAGGCCATGAGAACCACCAATCCTGCAACCTGCCCCAACCTCGTTAGGCTTGATCACCTTGGAAGGCTAAGTCTGATCATTTTCCCTCCAGTCTCTACCATCAGCCTCCCACAGCTCATCTCCTTTTTAGACTAGACTATACCAACTGCCTGCCCTTCAGATGTACTCTTCCTAGACACAGAGTTTGGTCCCCTGTTGGCCTCCTTGCATCTTCCTGCTTTATTCTCACCCCCCTGGATGAAGCCAGCCTCTACGGCTTGGTGTACAAGTCTGTGTGGTTCGATGCTCATCGGCCGCTCTGCCTCCTCAGCCGGCTGACCTCACAGTCACTGTGTGTCAGCCAGGAACTGGCAGGCTCCTTGACACTTCCCTGGGTATGCACCTGCTGGTCACCCCCCCCCCAGGCTTATACTTTTCCCCCTTGTCTGTGGGACTCACCTGTAGGTGAACGTGAGTCCCTCCCAAGCTTCCCCCCTCCTTCCCTGCATATATGTGTCCACCTCATAGTCAGACACATAGTCTTTTATTTCCTCATGACCTTGTCACCAGGGGTATATTTGTCTCTGTTTGTCCTTTCTCCAAGCAGTGAACTTTCTGTAAACTGAAAAATTTTCTAAATTGAAGATCGTATCAACAGGGACAGTAGCAGCTGGCCTGGAATAATATGCAATTACTAAGATAAATGAATTAGATCCGTGCATATTCATTGTAGTTTATGAGTGATATACATGGTGTGGTTGCTGGGGAATGTCATTCTGTTTGCTGTGAATGTGTGTTGCTGTGAATGTGTGTTGCTCTGATTGGTTGATAAATAAAGCTGTTTGGCCAATGGTGAGGCAGAATAAGGTTAGGCAGGATATTCCAACTGAGAGAGAGAGAGAGAGAGAGAGAGAGAGAGAGAGAGAGAGAGAGAGAGAGAGAGAGAGAGGAGAAAGACAGAGCAGAGGAGATGCTGCCAGCTGCTGCCAGAAGAAGTAAGATGTAAAGTACTGGTAAGCCACAAGCCATGTGACAAAGTATAGATTTATAGAAATGGGTTAATTTAAGATGTAAGAGCTAACTAGCGAAAAGCCTAAGCCATTAGACCATACAATTCGTAATTAATATAAGCTTCTGTGTGTTTTTATTTGGATTTGAGCAGCTCTGGACTGGGTAGGACACAAGAAAACTTACAGCTACATTTGGCACCCAATGAATGTGGCAAGAATTCATTAAAAAGCCACTTGTGGACTTACAGGCCCCTGGCTCAGGCCCAGTTGCATGGCTCAGGCTGGAGCACACGGCAGGATTCTCTTTGGCTTTTTTTCTCCTGGTGGGTGGTGGGCTCTTTCTGGATTCTCATCTTGGACTGCCACCACACTAGGTAGCTGCTTTGAAATTCCCTCAGACCTCTACTGTTCTACACAGTCGACAGACTTGGTAAGTCAATTAAGATATCTTAAAGGGTAAAATTAGTTAAAAGAATTATTCCCCCACATTCAAAAATGGAAAAATTTTTACAATGGAAGGAATTTGGTCTGTTTGATAACACATTAGGCAGCCTGAAAATGGAACAATTAAATGAGAAGATAATGTTGATGGGATGTATGTAACATCAATTATGAATATTATTTCTTTAATCATTTTTATTTTAGCATTAAAAAGGTTGGTCAATTTAAGTGCTAAGATAAAAACTTTAGAAAAAACCTGTTAAAATGAGTCATAGGAAAATTCAGATCCACACAGGACAATTTAAAGGTGAACCTAACTCAGGATTGACTTTAGAAAAACCTGTTAAAATGAATTATAGAGAAATTTAGACCCAGACAGAAGAATTTAAAGGTGAAATTATCTCAGGATTGAATGATATGGTTACAGAGAGACAGCCTGTTTTCAAACAACCAAACTCAATCTATCCAATAACCTTACAGGAACTGCTGAATGCTCATGTACAAGCTAATTGGACTCCAGTGGAAATGCTAGATCTAAGGAGATTTAAAGAAGCTATAGTATCATATGGCATGCCTTCTCCATTTGTAAAGCAGATGTTAACCTCGTGGTCAACTTGTAATAGAATTATCCCTCAGGGCTAGAAAGAATTAATTACAGCTGTCCTAGAGGCTAGTCCACAGTTACAGTGGAGAACATGGTTTAAAGAGGAGGCTAAAAATAATAGAACGACAGTGTAGTACTAGAGGTGTGGAAATTTCCCAGGATCAGCTTCTTGGAGAGAGCAAATTAGATGGCAGAACAGCAAGGCATATAGATGCGGGTAGACAGGAAATAACTCACATTTCGAAGCTGCAGGGTTGGTGATTTGAGGTTAGCTGTGGCTTTCCCTATTTCCCTGATCTCTCCCAGGCTTTCACTCATATATCTGGCTCCATGTTTTTTATTTAATAAGACCATTTAGAAATTTGTCTACATGTCATTTTATAAAAGTCACATACAGTTGTGTGTTTAGATCAATCTGAATACAAAGAAAAGTGTGGATGGGACCTCAGTGTCATTTTTGACTCTTCTACAAGTGAAGGAGGGAAGGGTGACTTTCTGTGTAAATCCATTGTTTGACTTGTCACAAAGCTTTTACAGCTTATACTGCCTTTTCAAAATCAATTAAGAAAAAGAAATGGTTGCTCAATGAGTAAACAATGTTCCAGAAAGACTTTTCCTAAAAAGAAGAGCACTGCTACTTTGGGCATGGCTAGAACAACCAGAGGAAGACATTCTGAGTCCCCAGAAGCTGTCACCTGGGTGTCAATGCTTGCTTTGCAAAGGAATTTTATCTCCCCTAGAGGAATCATCACAGTTTTCTTCTACAAAAGGCAGCTTTATCAAAACTACTATGCACAAGTCCACAGGTCATTAAGTCCAGTGGTAGAGGTCAGCAAACAACACAGAACTGGGTTACTTGTTTGTTTTTTGTTTTTTGAGTAAAAGGCTGAATAGTAAGTATTTCAGATTTGGGAAGCAAAGTGACAAAATCTGGCCTACCAGGTAGATACATAACCAGGGCAAAAGTTTGTCCCCTTACAACTTTTTTAAATTAATGAACTTTAAAGACTTCATGGCAATTCCATTTAACTTTGTAACATTTTCATGAGTCACAAAATACTACTTTTTTTTAAAAAATTTCATCAATCATTTAAAGTTGTGAAAAGATTTCTTAGCTCAGGTGTCACACAAAAACGGGCTATAGCCTGAATCCACCCTGTGGTAGAGGTTTGCTGACCTCTACCACAGAACATGTCTGGATCATCTTAGGATTCCTGAGTCCCGAATGACTCAAGACCCGGTTGATCTGGCTTGTTGACTCCCAAACACACAGTAAAATTTGGTCCCCATCGTTGTCCTGTTGAGAAGTGGTCTGATGTTTAAAAGGTGATGAAGTCTTGGCATACCACTGTCATGAATGAATGAATGCTTTTCTCAAGGGACAGGGGTCCCATTTTCTGGAGACGAGGCTAGTTCCTGTGAGAGTGGGTGGTAAAGCAGGGCTACCTCTTGTGTTTTATGTCTCTCACGTGTGCCTGCTCTCCTTCCTCGTTCCTGCCATGCTCTGATTCAGCAGGAGGTCCTAACTGAAAACTAGAATTTTCAATTTACAAATAGTAGATTTTTATTGCTAATCATTCTGGGGGCTGAGAAGTTGAAAATCAAGGTGCTTGGCCATGGTGTTAGTTATTTAGCGGTGCTCTTACCCTGCGAGGAAATGTCACAAAACATGACAGAATCCACTAATAAGAGTTTTATTAAGATAAGAGAGACAGACGAGTGCTCAGGCCTGCGGAAGAGACAGGTGTGTGGAGAAGAAGAAGAAGGAAGCTGGGAATATGGCCCCGGCTTATAAAGGCTGGGTGGCACATGCATACACAGGTCGATGTGGCTACTCCATGCATGCGTGTAGATCACATGGTTGCGTTGCACGCTCTTACACAACCATGCAAAGCCACGGGGTCCTGGTCACGCGAGACGCCTTGGCCCGGAAATGGCTATTTTGACCTGGAACTGGCTAGGTGGAAGTGTCTAGGTCCGCTGGACGTGCCCAACCGTGAGAGCATGTTGTGAATCTATCACATGGGAGATCCTGTCCATATACCAGTTGATGAATTAGGGTAGTGGTTCTCAGTCTTCCTAATGCTGCGACCCTTTCATACTTTCAGCTGTTGAGTGTGTCTCTAGGAGCTGTAAACCACTGACTCGCCTCCTGCCTGAGGATATGTTAAAGTTAAATATGTTAGAGTTGTTAGCACTTATCGGAAGAACCCACAGACAGCTGACCTGAGCTCGTGGAAGCACATAGACTCTGGACCAACAGTTAGGGAGCCTGCATGGGACTGACCTAGGCCCTCTGCATGTGTGTGACAGTTGTGTAGCTTGGTCTCTTTGTAAGGTTCCTAGCAGTGAGATCAGGACCTGTCCCCGGAGCTTAGCTGGCTTTTGGGACCCTGTTCCCCATGCTGGATTACCTTACCCAGACTTTATTCAGGGGGGGGAGCTAGGTCCTACCTCCACTTGATATGCCATGCTTTGTTCAAGCCCGTGGGAGGCCTGCCCTTTTCTGAATGGAGATGGAGGAGGAGTGGGTGGATGGGAAGGGGGGTAGATGGGAGTGGGTTGGGGAGGAGGAACAGGAGGAGAGGAGGGAGGGGAAAATGTGGTCAATATGTAAAATAAAGGAAAAATGTTAATAAGAAAAATTTAGAAAGTAAATGTAGCAAAAAAAAAAAAAAAAAAAAGAGAGCACTTAATGTTCTCAACCTTCCTAAGGCTGCGATCCTTTAATACAGTTCCTCACGTTGTGGTGATCCCTAATCATAAAATTATTTCATTACTACCACATAACTGTAATTTTGCTACTGTTATGAATCGTAATGTGAATATCTGACCTGCAGAATATCTGGTGTGTGACCCCTATGAAAGGGTCGTGACCCACAGGTTGAGAACCACTTGAGTTAGGGGCTGCTTTGGCTGAAGAGGGGTGTACTGGCTGCAGCATTACCTGGAGCATTTGAATTTATGATAGTTTGGCACATTTGCTCTCCAGAAGAGAAATTGTGGAACTTCCCATCGGAGAAGGGGTAGTTGGTCTCCTTGATTTCAACACTTGCTCTTCCAGACTCTGCCTTCCTTCTAATGCTCTCTCTCCCTTTTCATGAGGTTTGTCAGCCTGGCCCAGAAGACAGCCTAGGATCTCTAGAAAGGTCATTAACTGCAAAGGCAGGAGGAAACACCAGCAAGTCAATGGCATGCCAAGTTTGTACTGTGTGATTATCTGGTCTTGCTATAACCTGCTGACTTTGAAACCACATACCACACAGAAGGATCACTCAGATCCAACCCTGAAAGATGGGGACAGTTTCCTGGGAAACATGACTCAGTTCTCGGCTCATCTCCACCAACATGGAGCCAATTCTGCCTTCTGCCTCTTTTCCCATTGAAACTGCTGTTTTACCACTCACATAGTCATTGCCAGGTTTGGTAAATAAAAATTCAGGGCAGCCAGTCAAGTTTGAATTTTGTTACAGTTTTTTTTTTTTTTTTTTTTTTTTTTTTTTTACAGCCTCTTATTATCTAGCTTTGACTGGCCTGGAATGTGCTATGTAGACCAGGCTGGCCTCAAACTCACAGAGATTGGCCTACCTTTGACCCCTTTGTCTAGGACAAAAAGCATGTACTACCATTCCCTACCTTATCACAGATTTTTTTTTTAAACTGTAGGTGTATGACAAATATATGCTGAACACAGTTTTCTGTTTCTATGAAATTCAGATTCGATTGAGAATCTTATACCTTAGTTGGCAGTCTTACTTACCAGGAGACCAACTCTACCACCTCCATAAGGTCTTTCTATTTAATGTTCCTCGTCTGGGTTCCAGCCTAAGGTCTGCATGCCTCCCTCCAAGAGAGGCTGGACTTTCTAGACCAGTCCCCACACACACCTTCATCTCCATTTCTGTACACACAGGCATCCTTGCCTGTCTGGGTAGAAACATGCTCTCTGAACCATACAGTGAGTGAAGGCACCCACACTGTGTCATAGTTTTATTTGGCTGACGTACGAAAGTCTTGTATATATTTTTAGTTGTTTAAGACATGATCTCTTGGTGCCCAGGCTAGTCTCCAGCTCGTACTCTCCTAGGCTGACTTTACACCCCTGATCCTTTTGCTTTGTCTCCCCGGTGCTGGGATTCCGCACCACCACACCTGGCCTCTTGTACATTTCTTTGACAGACAAAGCTCAGTTGCCCCCCAGTGACCATGCTGAAAATTCCCAAGGACAATTAAAGGTTCCACGAGAGCTGGATAAGATTGAGACCAGAGCCCTTCAGTGTCTTCTACAGATCAGAGGATTAAGTCGTCAGCCAACGTATGACATACCTAGAAGCTATTCCTAGCTCTGCGTTAACCTGTTGAACTCCACGCAGCAGCTTCTATATTGTCTCGTGTTTCCTTGGAGGCAGTCAATCTCTAGGGCAGCCAGCTTAAAAAGAAATAGCCAACATCTTTCAAGAACAACCCATGGAGCAATTATAAAAACACAGCTGTCCTTTGCTTCCCTTGTTAATAAAGCCCACACCTTTTCCACGTGCCTGCACAGGATGCGCATGTATGTAGCATACGGTTCTTTGTCTTTTCACCTTGCAGGTCAGATCTGCTAGAACCCATCCCTTCTTGGCCACATCGTCAGTTCTGGATTTCCTGTTCTCTCCTGTGAAGGCAAAGTGTCCCACTGTGCCAGCTGGGATAATGGCCATAGTGCTGTGGTGAAACATCCCAAGATGAGCTGGTCTTTGATGGACTCTCACAGTATAGGCAAGGTCAAAGGTTGCCACTGGTCACCTCTCTTTCTTCTCTGCCCGTGTGTGTTGTTTTATCTTCGGCACAGTGGCTATGCCTTAATCTACTGCCATTTCAGCCCCCAATGGCAGGAATTCTGTTCCCCCAGGCACCAGCTCTGTCGCTGCTGCTAACGGTGGTTTTGACTAAATCTCTATCATTCTACTTTTTTGTTTTGTTTTGTTTTTAAGACAGGGTCTCTCTGTGCAGCTTTGGCTGGCCTGGAACTGGCTTCTGTAGACCAGGCTGGTCTTGAACTTACAGAGATCCATCTGTCTCTGCCTTCCAAGTGCTGGCATTAAAGGTGTGTGCCACCACCGCCGCCGGGCTGATTTTCAAAGGCTGGGGTGAAAACCTGCTAGTTCAGAGAGGCTGAGTAGCAACTAGCTAATCTTCTCTCTTTGTTGGTGTCTCCCCAAGAGAGCACCCTTCCGTGCCACTCAAAATCCCTTCCTACCACTTCCTGTGTCTCTCTATCTCTCTAGGATGCCCTCTGATGTTCTATGATTACTTTCTGTCAACTAGCTGCTAACTCAGCCTCTTGACCCAAGGTTAATTTTATTTAATTAACGTGAATGAAAGCTCGGGATTCACAGTGTGATTGAATATCCCAACACAACACGTGGGCATGAAATTTTGAGTTCTTCAGTAAGCTTTCCATTCCCCCAGCTCTAGGCCCTTGTCTGGCTCAGTGCTTATTGGTCTTCTAGGGCTGCCACATAAGATACTATGATCTGAGTGGCCTAAGCAATAGATAAATATTTGTTTTCTTGCTGTTCCGGGAACTAGAAGTTTAAGAGCAAGGTGTTGGTGGTGTTGTCATGAGGCCTCTCTAACTGGCTTGCAGGCCTCTGCTGGCTGGCTGCATCTTCATGTGGCCTTTTCTCTGTGCATGATTGCTTGGTGTACCCATATTTCCTCTTCATAAAAGGATACTAGATACAAGGATTCAGGTCCACTCTAATAGCCCGATTGCTCTCCGCCTCGTAGGTCCTGCCTTAAACACAGTCCCACCATGAAATTCTAAGGGTTAGGGCTTCACCAAATGAACATCAGGGCTTCCCCACTCAGCCTGTGACGACCACTGTATATCCAAGAGCTAATTTAGTACCAGCATATGGTAGACAATACATGTTTGTCAAATTAATACAAGATCTTTGAGAATGTCATTGGCAAGGCACATGCGTGGGGCTACTAGGCTAATTTACCATCCACCTATTGCACTGGTCAGAGATTGTGTAGTGGAAAGTCATATGGCCAGAGAGAAAAGTCGCGATGCTGCCTCCCAGTGATGTAATGGCACACATCGAGCGCACACTTCACAGTGGAGGCCACGGAGCCTATCTCTGTCCTGTTGGAGCGTGGCTGGTGCGGTTCTCCAGGCTGTCCTCCTCCAGTCCTGCTTTCAGCAGAGCTCTGATCTCTTTCAAGCCATGTGTCACCACTTTCTTTTCTTGGTCATGTTTCCCTTCTTTCCTTCAAGCTGGGAACTAAAAAAAAAAAGCACCCACCAAAGGTCATCTGCTTCTTGGGGGTGGGGGTGGGGGGAAGACCATGGAAGGACTCAACAACTTACCCATTTTTTTTTTTTCAGAGCTTTGCTCTATCAGTCTTTCAGGAAAGGGAAGAAAAAGAAAGAAAGCCAAAAACTTTGATCCCCCTGGGGAGGCGAAGCGGAAGTTGAGCTTCACCATTAAGTTTTTTTATAGACAGCAAAGTCCATGCTTCCACCTGCACCCAGAGCACACAGGCAGCTGGCAGAACAAAGAACCAGGGAAGAGGAGCTGCCCAGAACCTCTTAAATTGCCGGGGTACAGGTGCAGCTTGTTTTTCATCTTGCTGGCAGCCACTGGTGATTGACAATGTTTCACCCAGCAGACTTAACCCTTTCTTCTCCTCCATGCACCACAGTAAAGCCCCGGGCTTCAGAAAGAGTTCCTTCCCTCCATGGGTCTCCAAAAGACTCTTTCCAGGTGGAAGGGAGCAGGGCTTCACCCAACAGCACTACCTGCCACAGATGAAGATGATGTTGAAGAAGGGTTTTAAGGTTTGGAAGGAGAGGTCGAAGGGAAGTACTTCTTTTTAATGAAGAGACACCTAGGTGAAGTTGGAATGTGGGCCATGACCCAGTGCTTGATGTGTTTGACACTGCTTGACCTAGAAATCTAATTCCTCTGGCCCGCAGCTGCTTCTCATCACCACCAAACACGCTACCGTGCAGACTAAGCCATGACAGAGCAGAGACACAATCGTAAAGCCAGGTTTAAAACTGTCCCAGAGCATGCTGGGATTTTGTCTCACTGGCTCTGTTGTTTGCTTGTGATCCCCGAAAGGCTCACAATAGCCTCAACTGGATTACATTTCAGAGTTGTGTGCAAAGACATGTGTTATTGGGAGTGTCCTGCATAAGGGCCAAGTTTGTGAGGAGTGCAGATAGACAGACTGTCTGCAGACTACTGTCCTTGACAGCCTGAAGGGATACCTAAAGGGGTCAGGGTGAGAATGAACTGAGGGATCAAATAAACTCAAAAGCAAAAGCTGTGAACTCTCCAATGCCTCAACAGTTAACCATTGGAAAGAGGCCAAGTGCATAGGAGGAATTGCTTCCTAAACACTGAGCTCTCCTAGTGAGAGAAGTGGTGTGTAGCTGTGGATGCATGCTGACACTCCAGGGGAAGGCCCCGGAGCTTGGCAGGGCTTTGTAGCAATCCCAGACTTTCTGGGCATCCTCAGCAGGATTATGAGCTCAAGAAAGGGGCTTGCTAATGAGCTGTTAGTATCGTGGATGTTTTTCATATTGGGTAGAAGATTCATCATGAATCTTCTTTTAGCACAAAATGAATGCCCTTGATGATCTTAAATCTTGGAATATATCATAGCCAGCACAGACCATGACCCTGATTGCTCCCTCTCAAGGCCACGCAGTGAGAATCTGGCTTCTGAATGAGAGGCAGGTCACTCTGACCCTTCCTTTGAGAGTCTTAATACACTTCCAATGATCACATAGGTTGGAGGAGCTACCACTCTGTGTCTTTGGGCTTGACGGAGTCTTTGAAAAGAGTCTTTGTGAGCCAGGTAGAAGATATTTGTCCAGATGTTCAGGTCTCCACCCTCGAATCAGCTAGTGTAGAGTAAAACAATCAAGGGAAATTTGTGGCCGAGAAAGCAATCTACGCCATTCACAAATCAAACGTCTGGAAATGAGACGTAATATAGTTCTGTGGCCCAGAGTTACTGAATTAAAAAAAAAGTCTGAATTTTCATTAATCATTTTGATCTTAGACGTAGATAAGAGCTGCTAGGGATTGCGCATGAAATAAAATACCACGATTGTGGGGTGCCACGGTGCTCTAATGAGGCAATGCTTGGTTGTATCATGCGGGCACAGGCTCAATAGGTGCTGGTTAGCAGTCTGTGGGCAATGATGCACCCCAGCTCTGTCGGGCAAACCTCCTCCTCTCCATCAGAGCGGAAGACACCCCCAGACGAGGCTTCTGCTTTCACAGACTCTCCAATGACTTGTGTGAGACTGCACTGGTCAGTCCTACACCACTGCAGTGTGGAAGCTTCGCCATTGACAGCATAGAGGACCCACGGAGAAAGAGAGAGCGGGTGATTTTATATATATATATATATAATTTCTCCCCCACTTGGCTAGTCCAAGAGGGAGAGACTTTTAAAATCCCCACCCACATTCTAAGAGATTTGCACACAAAGGGTGATAGCATGCTTTAGACTTTGGATATTCTTGACCTTGGGAAAACTTTTTTTTTTTTTAAGTTTGTAAAGGTAATTACCATTATTTACAGTACCGGAGGCAAAGCCCCACCCTGGGCTTCAGGCCAGGGGATCTTAAAGTAAGAGTGTAGTGGGGTGAGCCAAGTCCAAGACAAAAGCACAATTATGCTCACCTCAGAGCTCACTCTGTTGGGGGGGTTGTTAATGAAACACCCACATGGGGGGGGAGATGCATGCGGGGAGGGAGGAGATGTGTGCGGGGAGGGGGGCTACCTTTGAAGTTCTGCATGCATCTTGAATGGGGTCCCCCTACGGTGTTGGGAATAAAGACACATACTCCCCACCCTGGTTCTCTTACTGTGTTGTGCCATAAGGAAATGGACTTCCTTCTTAACTTGATTGGCCAATGTAAAGAACTGAACTTTGGATCAAAGAATTTTGGAAGAATTAAGAAAACAGGAAATGTTTAGGAAAAGTGGTACGAAGTTTTCTTGATTTCCCCACAGAAAGGAATGCCAAGTAAAACCTTCAACTCTCTTTTTACTTTTTAATGCCCACGTCACTTTGCAATTTCATTTTCCTTTTGATTCAGGCCAGAGAGGTCTGGGGAAAGATCTAAAAGCCATGCTTGTGGATGGACTCAGCGATGCCATGATGAATCTGGTTCTACAAGACAAAAATCCATGAGCTAATAATATATGGCTACTTGTATAGGATGTCTTCATGTTTACTCTGCTATCTTTTCGCTTCTTCCTGCCCGGTTAAGGCCAGAGGGAATTTGGGTCAATGTCGTGAATCACAACAAGCTTGTAAGGTAGTTTCCCATTCCTTTACACTCATGATACCACAAGGGGACAAATGAGACCACTCAATGACAAGGGTAATGGCAACAGCAGCCTTGGGGTGCAGGACAGGGTGTGGGTTCCCCAAGGGCTATCTCTAGAGATGCTCTTGGGCACTGGCTTCTGAACCACCATAGAAGGTGAGGTTCGCCCTTTAGTTGTGTGATGAAATGCTTAGAAGACAGGATGTAGAAGTCTCTGAGCTCATGGCAGGCCCAGTGAAGCCAAGGACTAAAGAAGTTTTGGGGTCGTCACCTCCTTCGGTTGCTTCTCACCCCAGATGCAGCCGTCTGGCTGAACGCTTGTAAGTTCTGTGCACAGCTTTCAGCTGCCTGCCACAAGAGGAAAGGTGAATCATAGCAGGCTGGACTAGAAAGAGCACAGCCCCCACCTGAATCCCAGGGCCCTGGGGAGTCCTTCCAACCACCTGGATCCGAGGCTGAGTCAAGAGATGGGTCCAGGATTTGTTTGTCTTGCTTTTGTTCGCGCCTCTTACCAGCTGGGGTGCAGGGGAGCCTTGCAAACAATGTTGAGTGTATATGATGCAGGAGACGTGCGAGTTTAATTGGTGGGCTGCTGCAGCTGAGTTCCAGAGGTGGCGAGCATACAGGTGAGGGAGGGAAAGAGGGGGAGGTGAAGAGACAGATTTCCATAGGAAACAGAGAACCACACCGACCTTGTCATCTTTGCGTCAGGATGTGAATCTATTGTGTGTTTTCCACGTCTCATGATCTCTACACACAATTCATCCTCGGACAGTTTGCTCATGTTTAGGAAGCCAGTGCCTGAGCCTGAATCTGCCACTCCTCAGTATTTATTAACCATGGCTACTGTGCGTAGTACGGAAACACTGGGATTAAGGGATGCAAACGTGTCACCACCAAACAGTGAAGCAGCAGGTAAACGTGATAAGACTATCGCCCATGGCGGAAGCAGACCTAGGGGGTGACTATAAAGGGGCTGTAGCCTCAGGATCCAGTAACGGGGGTGTGCCAGGGAGGAAGGTTACCCCTAAACCTTGTCTTCCACCTCCATCAACCCCAACAGACATCAGTTCCACGGGGCATGACACACTTCGCCAATGGCCTCTTATGACTCATCTCTTTGCGCCCAGATAAGTTCCCTACAACAGGAGAATTGAGGGATATTTGACTCCCACGTTAAAGGCTGATGTCAATGTCTCCAGAGCAAGATGCAGTTTCAAGATGCGTTTTGATCAACCTGCTTTGTTTTTGCAGGTGGTATGAGAAATTTGGGAAATATTAAATGTTTTAATTTCTTACTCAGTGTTCAATAGCAGAATGCCATGCTTTGTCAACTGTGATTAGAACGAGCATTTTGTTTGAGGAAAATACAGTATGTAGTCAGTTTGGCAAACGCCTGGGCAGTAATCGAATGGTAAAAAAAAAAAAAAAAAAAAAAAGGGAATTTTTGAATTTGACAAACAGGAAATCCGATCCTGCCACCCTAGCTTAAAAGTCACACCTTTTCAGACAGACTTCTAACCTTGATGAACAGAAAGAGTTTTGCTTTGAAGTGGGAATAATACTTACCTTGCAAACTTATTTTGAAAATTGAGATAATATGTGTAAAGTCCTTGGCAATGAGCTTTTTTTTTTTTTTTTTAAACCAACCAGTGCTCAGTGAATGCTAGCTTTTTATCAGAATTGGTACATAATTATGGATAATTATAATAATAAATACCTTTCCCTTCCCAGCTCAAATGTGACTGTACAGAAGACGGTGAGCTTGAATAATGGTGATTGTTTTATGCATTTAATGGTATACCTGCTAAAGTAGTTAATGACGCACCCATACATGCCCACATATACCAAATACACAAGAATTCAGAAATTGAGGTTATAAAGGATTCACTGGATGATACGAAAACAAAACATAAACTCACAAAGCCCTGAATTTTTGTAGTAAGATCTCAGATCCAGCGACAGTGGTGCTTTTATGGATCCAGGGTCTTTTCCCTGAGAAAACTACTAAAGCTGCAAAGAAAAGAATAGGCAGGGTGTCAGGTTCACAAGAAGCAATGCACACATTTCAGCAGCTTTAAAAGGCTTTGACCCTGGATGAAAGGGAATGCAAAAATGCCATGCAAATTAGACTTAACCTTCTGGCTCATTTGCCTCAATAAAAAAAAGCAAAAGACCTAAAAGATTACATCCATATTTGAAGATCATGTTTTTATGTAAATAAGGAGTTGTTCAGAATGTACTAGGTGTGTGAGGAATGCCATCCAAGGTCACTGGGTGGGTGCTCCGAGGTGGAGTCCTAGTTTCGGGGGATACTGAGATGGCCGTCCCGTCCGTAAGCCTTTTAAGGACTTAACTACTGTTCACTGTGTTGATGTTACTGGCTGATGTCAGGCAGAAGAGAAGAAAAAAGGGACCCGAAAGCCAGAAAAAGGGAAGAGTGTGCAGAACAGAGCACAGAACAGAAATACTCTGACAGGTGCAGTTGAAACATTGACACTGTTCTTTTGGAGTTCTTATAGCCTGTGAACTGGGCATGGTGGCACACACCTCACAAGGCAGAGGCGGTTGGATCTCTGCGAGTTCAAGGCCAGCCTGGTCTACCCAGTGAGAACCTGTCCAAAAGAAAAAAGAAAGAAAAAAGGAAATAAATAAACAATATCCTGCAATACTGGACACATAGGTAGATATCTAAGGACCATAACAGGTACCTAAGAAATGGGTGCTAATGTAGTTATAGTCTTGGTTTGGTGTTACATTTCACTTGATTAATTGGTTGGTTAATTGCTGGGCTTTGAACCTAGGCCCTCACACATGCTAGGAAAATGCTGTTCCAGTGAGCTACGTTGGGATTGGCATCCAGGTTAGTCAGTATTTTATTTTATTTTTTTACCTCCTCCTATCTTTTGAAATCAGTGGTGAGTTCTGGGCAAACAATGATGTTTACGACACCATTCCGTTTTCAAGCTTCCCATTAGAGTCAATATCATGTGTAACATGTCCTGATAGGCATAAAATACAGGACACCGAGAAAACAAGGAGAGAGAAGGCCACTTTCCAAGTCTGAATTAGGAATCTTACCACATTTGCTATTAAACTGGAATACCCCTTTCCCCACAGGGGTATTGGGGAGGTCTTCCCTAGCACTAGAATATAGCAAGGGCTTGAAAAAGTTGTGTCTTTGGAGGCCTTCCTATAGCAAGGACAGTGCGTTTCCACAGGAAACCCGAGACTGGAGATGCCTTCTTACAGAACACTGAGGTCTTTGTCTGCTATGTGGACCTACTCCAGGTCGCCTCTCCTTCAGATACCAACCAATTCTCGTTTCTGCTGTCACCTCCAAGACTGGATTTCATCTCAGTGTCCTGTGATTCCAGAGAATACCAGAGGAGAGCTACAGGAATCTCTAAGTCGGCAGGAAAAGTGCAATGCTATTAGGAATAGTTAATGATCATGGATATGGGGTGTCTGGGAAGTTTTAAGACAGGATTTCATTTTGTGAATGTCCCATGGTCCTTCTAAGTTGGTGAGTTGATCTGATGAAATTGTAGGTCAAATGAGAATTGGCTGACCATTAAGAGATCAACAGAAAGTATAATTTATTTGCATTTGGACAAACCCCCCATGGCTTAAATATATGCATGGAAGCAATGTGACTTTTTAAAAATGTTTTTTGTTTATTTTGAGATTGTAATTGAATTAGGTTTCTTCCTTCCTTTCCCTCCCTCTCGACTTCCACATATACCTTCCCACTCTCCTTCAAATTCATGGCCCCCTTTTTCAGTGTTACTGCATGCAAAAGAAAGTTTTGGAAAAAGGGACTCGAATTTTCTGTGTACCCACTTCCTCCTTTGTCTAGAAAACATAAATTAAACATTTATCAACGCCCTTATTTGAACTCTGTTACAAGTTCATATTTTAGGTTCTTGTATGCTAAAATATATTCGACTTAAAGACTTCAATAAGGCCACAAACACCTTTTCATAACTGATGAGCTAAAGGGGCTGGCTACCAATTGACTCTAAAGGACACATGTGTAAGTGTGTCTTGCTGCCCTTTAAACGGGGGACACCGATCGGCTCTTTTGATAATTTACTTCCATATTTTTCAGATGTCGGTAAAGAGTTTTCCTGTTTGGAAAAAAAATGCAGCGTGTGGGGAGGCCCCCATTCTGGTTAGTAGTTGTTGAGTAAGTCACAAAACCTATGACTGGCTTGAAAACATCGGGGGGTAAAGACTGTTAAGGGGTTCAAGTTTGGTAATGTAGGGGAAAGTTCTCTAAAAACCACTCTGTGGCGGCAATGGCAGTGAACACATGGGCATTTCAAGATCAAATCTCCTGGCTCAACTGCACCTGGCATCCAGGAATCAGTTGTTGAATAAATAAATGCAGAATTGCACACAAGTATGTATGCATATCTAAAAGCAGATAGATATGTGAAAATCATTAAAGGTTCTACATTTTTTTTTATTTATGTTTTCAGCACTGGGGACTGAACCCTAGGCTTTGTGTATGCCAAACAAGCACTCCATTGATGAACTCCATCCCCAGCCAGAGTGCCCTAAATTAGCAATGTATTTAGCAGTTGCGGAGTCCAGCACTTGACATCTCCCTCAATCATCTATCCACCTTATATTTTGAGACATGCTATCTCACTGCACCTGGAGCTAACCATTTCGGCTACACTAGCTAGCCAGCCATGGGCTCCACCTGTCTCTGCTTCCCTGTACTGGATTGCCAGTGGGTGGGTGCCACCTGTCATGGCTCTGAGGTGGGTGCTGGGGATCTACATGCATGTTTGTGCAGCAAGCACTTTATACTGAGGCACCTCGGCCCTTGGACTCATTCTTAACATCAATCATGACAGCACCTGTAGCCACACAGGCAGCGATCATTCTATAATCCCGGCAGGAAATGGCAAGGATCTCATTGTTAGGATCCACTTTCACAATACCAGAATTATACTTCTCTGTGCTTTTCACATTTCAGAAGAGGATGTTACACAAATAGAGGCGGTTTTATGTGAGCCTTATTCATATGAAAAGGAGTTTTCTAAGAGACTTCCAAAACTGATTCAAATCTCCCATAAGACAATCCCATTCTGTCTGGTGCCAAACACATCCTGTGGGGAGGGCTGAGCAGGCTGTATCGTTCCCCTGCTAGGTGACTCAGGAAAATGACACGCACAGCGGAGGGCAAACCGGGTTCACTCCTTGAGCCCAGACCATTTCTACATTCAGGAGAGTTTCGGGATTGAAGGAGGACAAATTGCTCCTGGGGACAGGGCACCCCGAAGAGTCATGTTTGGGAAGAAAAACTACCTTCCCTTGGCATGCTTGTGGGTCAGCAACCACTGTAGTCTAACAGTCTGTTGCAAGCTCAGTGAATGTTTCAGTTTGCCAGAGCTGTCATGATAAATTAATTACAGGATGTTGCAGAAATGGCAAGGCTCCAGCAGCATCTTGCATGGTTTAATATAGACCCATTTCCCCATTTCAATGTATTTGTGGTTAGATAAATCCTCAGAAATTTACAGCTGCTATAGACTAGTTTATTATGTAGTCTGCCTGCACACATGATAAGTATAGCAAGAATTGTTCTTAAAGTGTGAGATTTGACTGACATTCCTTTACCACCATGGAGGCACTTCCTTATTGAAAGGAGGCTCGACCGAGACCTCTGAACGTTAACTTCTGTGCAGCACTCAGGGCTGGTTAAAAGCATGGCTGCCTAGCCACCTCACACTGACTACTAGTTCAGAAAAATTATGTGAGACATTTATATCTGTTCACATCCCTTTGAACAAATTTAGCTCACAAAAAAGCCAACTGATTCTCTGCTAAAAACACCAAAAACTGAACTGAATCTACCAAACTTTTCTCCAGGGAACCCTTCTTCCTTCACTCTTTTTTTTTTAAGCTTCAGTTTTTTTTGCTCTTTCAACAAGTTATCTTCCTAGATGTGTTGCTGTTTATCCTTCCCACTCTTACGTTCATTAAGCACACCACCTCCACGCCAAGAACATCTATGATTGGCAGTTGTGAGTTTAAGTCTTTAAGAACATCGCTCCTAAATTTTTGTGTATTCTATGCTCTCTCCATTCTGGAGAAAAATTAAATGATGAATTAGCAAATGAGTTACAGTACACTAACGCTATCTTGTTCAGGACTGTGAGAGTCGACACTGATGTATGCCAGGATAAGGCATTTTGACTTAAGCAATGGGAACTGGAAAAGGAATTATGAATTATGACAGACATCTATGCCTCCCTTTTTAGATTGGAGAAATAAAATTGTAGGTTCTTGTTAGTAACCACCTCAACTTTTTGAGGCAAAACTAACCCATGCAAAAACAATGTGAACTTTGAAGTATTGAAGAACAAGATTGGAAAAGGGAGGTGCTCACAGCCTACCCTTAGATGTGAGGGGGATCCAAAGATGGCATCCTTTGCGTTTACAAAACAAATTTTTTTAATGTTATCCAGTTCCCGCCTTAAAGCATTCCCTATTCAGCTTAATAATTAGAGCAGAAGGAGCCGATGAATGAAGTGCCTCATTACCAACTTTACTTCCTGGGTCTCTGCAGAGAGGAGCTGTCTGCCTTTGCCTCCTTAGCCCATTGTTAACCCTAAGTGATGCTGACACACTCAATTCTCCTGCGGATAATTGGATCCATCCATAGACTGAGCTCTTCAGTCAACACAACCTTGTGATTGACAGTCTGCTTGATGTTTTTATTATGTGCTATATGACTGAAAAGGCGCCTCTTCTGTTTCATGAATAAAATGCTACTGTCCATGTAATTAGTTTGGTTCTACAGAACCTAGTTCCTCAGGAGATGTAAGAACTACGGTACGGTAAGGAGTTACTAAGCATGACTACAGGACACACAAATGACCAATTTTAGAAACGATTTTCCCTTAGGAGTGCACACATTTCTAGACCTGGGTGGAATGTGGTGTTAGTCACTTCCACATGTGCAGGAGGCTCCAACTTTAAACACTGACTCAGTTTGTCCTGTCCAGCACTTGAGGACCTGCCATGGAGTCTACTCCTTCCATTTACAGCTAGCATGGGCATTTACAGGCTCTGCACACATGGGCAAGTGACGTAACTTTCAGGGCTTTGTGTTGCTTATTTGCAGAGTACGGAAGTTTTGTGTACCTCGAAGATCTGATGGAAAGAGAAATGGAGATTATATGTAATAAAAAAATGGAGATCTGGGAAATATTTCCTGTAGGTAAGTTCAGCTGGGCAAAAACTGATACCATAATGTTGATTTAAAAATGTTTCTACTATTCAATTAACACACAGGGACCTCAGATGGAAATTAATTGAAAACATATAAAGATATCATCACTAATTTCTTGTTATCATTTTTATATTGTTCTTACCGTCTTAAAAATACTTAATGTGGGATAAAAGCAACATGTTGGACTAAGCTATAGCATGGTGACTTCCTGATCCAGCTGTGCTGAAATTCCTAAAGAGAAAATGTCATGAAGAACCAAATTTTACAAGTTATACATGAAATTAAGAGTCACGAACATGCTTTTATGTGCCATAAACCATACACAGAATTTCATATATAGCAATATATTAATTTCAGTTAAAATGTACATTTTATGCCCAAAATTTGCATTTTTATTGTGAAGATTCCATGAAAGAAATCTTTTAAAAACTTGATTTTTTTGGTGGCTGGGGAGATGGCTGGGTGGACAAACTTTTGCCATGCAAACATGGAGACTGCAGTCTGGATTCCCAGCACCCATGTAAATGTCCCTGGGTGGGTATGCCAGCCTGTGTACAGGTGCACCACCACATGTGAAAGCATGTATACATACATGCCTACCACACACCCATGAGAAACCTATCTTGAGTTTTTATTGTGTTATTAAAGTTTTGCAAATCTTATTCACAGTATAGTTTTGATACCGTAGACATTGTGATACAAAGATTGTGCCAAACTGTTGATCTGAACAAGCAAGCAGTATGCTAACATTCAATAATTTCATAGTTACAATTAAAAACAAATGATTGCTAAAAAAAAAATAAGGTGCTATAAATCAAGTGGATGTGGTGTCTTAGTTCATGAAGCAGTATAATCAGAACCTATTACTTGAGGGCACTGTTAGAATGCATCCCCAGTTCTCAGAGGGTCTGCTGAAGACACTACTCAGTATCTTCATGAATGTAACCTTAGACTAACAATGGCAACCAGTCAGCCTATGGAAGGACTGGGCTCCGAGTAGAGGCAATATTTCCTGGCACAAGACTCATGTGTTCCTGTTGTCTTCAGTAGGTACAATATCAAATAATCCTTCAACTTTTTACGTGAACACAAAGATCATAGTAAATGCTCAGCTCCTCCTCCTCCTATGTCTTTTCATTAGTCTTGACTTGAAGTATTGCTACAACTTGTCGAAATGCTTTCTGCTGAATTTAAGGCCCAAATCAGAAAACTGACATGCATCTCAAAGTCATGAGCTGACCCATACGAATGCTGGATGACCAAAGAGGGTTACCTGGAATTACAGTCTCAGGGGCGGAGATGGGGGATCCTTATTGGTGAGCTGGGTTTACTGAGAGACCCTGCCTCGAAGAGAAGGTAGAAGAAAGATCGAGGAAGATTCCTGACATCAACCCAGGGCCTGGACACTCAGGCACAAATGCACACACATATGCACCCCCACAGGAACACACACACACACACATACACATACCACATACACATCATGCACACACGCTCAGACACAGACACATATACAGACACACACACACACACACACACACACACACACACACACACACACACGGCACACACTCATAAATGAGGAAAATAAAAAAAAAAACCCCACAAGCTGAAATAGTAGGGACACATATCTTTATTTTTTTACTGTTTTAAGCAACACACTCACAAGACAGAAAGCAAAGCATGTACAGAGCGACTCAGCTGCCTGGCCCGAGTGCACCCGGAGCATGGACACACACAGCCAGAACAATGCCAGCCTGGCACTGGCAGAAGAGCCTGGGTGCTGAGGGCTGTGGGCTTCGGCAGTTTTCAGTGCCGCTCCATGCTTTGGAAAACTCCTTTAACAACAACAACACTACAGAGGGTCCACAGCAGTGCCGCTCCATGCT
>CABHPH010110388.1:0-33921 GCA_902168325.1 Peromyscus nudipes | reverse complement strand
TGTGTGTGTGTGTGTGTGTGTGTGTGTGTGTGTGTGTGTCTGTCTGTCTGTCTGTCTGTCTGTCTCTCTTTCATACACACACATACACAAACACACACAAACATATATATATATAAACATATATAATATATACATTGAAACAGTGGAGATCATTAGCACAAAAAGTAGAAAATTGAAAGATGATTTTCATTTTTAAATATTCAACAACCAGTGGCTACATGACATCCAGAGCACTTCTTCATAAGAACTAAGAGTTTGCAATACTTGTGCTCACTATTTGAGAAAGGACTGAGCAAATTATCTATCATTTTTAAGCCTAGCATGACTTTTCAGAGCTTAAAGATGCACATGAGCTTACAAAAACAAGAAAAGAAAAATTTATTACCTAAAAAATAAAATAACATTTTTTAAAGAATTGCAAAAATGAATATGCAACTCATTCACTACTAAAACTGACTAATTTGCTAATATTTATACAATCTCCAATAGAAACAGTGTCTCCACATCTCTAGTCCTGATGTGATCATTGATCCTGCAACTTCTCAAGCCTTCAGCAGATGTCTGCTTTCTACAGAATAGAGGATTCTGAGCAATTTTGCTGAGTATCTTCATGAAACATATTATGGGTTAGCTATATTTCTAATCTTTTTAAGTGAGAAAAGGTAAAGATTGACTACAACCTGATAACACTCTATTATTAGGATGTTTCCAGAAATTCCAATAACTAAAGTAAAAGACAATATACATACTGTAGGCAGAATTTCTCTACGTCTCAGCAGCCACTCCCATATAACCATTCAGAGAATTATTACTAATTATAAATGATCAGCCAATAGCACAGGCTTATTACTAACTAGCTCTTACATTTTCAATTAACTCATATTTCTTTTTTTTCACTTTTCTTTATTAAGAAATTTTCTACTCACTCCACATACTATCCACAGATCCCCTCTCCTCCTTCCTCCCACCTCCCAGCCCTCTTTCCCAAGCCACCCTGCATCTCCACATCCCCCAAATCAAGGTCTCCCATGGGAAGTCAGCAGAGCCCAGCACACTGAGCCTAGGCAGGTCCAAGCCCCTTCCCACTGCATCAAGGCTGTGCAAGGTGTCATACCACAGGTGCCAGATTCCAGAAGCCTGCCCAAGCACCAGGGACAGATCCCAATCCCCCTGCCTGGGTGTCCCCTAAACATTTCAAGCCAAACAACCGACTTCTCTATCCAGAGGGCCTAGTCCTGTCCCATGGGGGCTCCACAGCCACCAGTCCACAGTTCATGGGCTTCCACTACTGTGGCCGGTCATCTCTGCACATCCTCCCATCATGATCTCGAAGTCCCTCGCCTGCAGTATCTCTCCTCTCTCTCATCAGTTGGATTCCTGGAGCTCAGCCTGGTGCCTGGCCATGGATCTCTGTATCTGCCTTCATCAGTCACTGGACAAAAGCTCTATGATGACAGCTAGGTTATTTGCTAGGCTGGTCACCAGAGTAGACCAGTCCAGGCACCCTTTGGACCACTGCCAGCAGACCAAGGTGGGGTCAACCTTGTGGATTCCTGAGAGCCTCTCCAGCACCCTGCCTCTTCCTATTCCCATGATGTCCTCGTCTATCATGGTATCTTCCTCTCTGCCCTCCCACTCTTTCCCTGTTCCAGCTTGACCCCCCTATTTCCCTATGTTCTCATCCCCCACTCCTCACCCTCTGCCCCCCCCCACACACACCCAGTCCACTCATGTAGACCTCAGCGACTTCTCCTTCACAGGATCATCCTTGTGTCCCTGCTAGGGTCTTTCCCTGTTAGCTAGACTCTTTGGAGTTGTGGGTTGCAGTCTTGCCATCCCTTCCCTCCCTCACATTTAGTATCCACTTATGAGTGAGTACATACTATGTTTGTCCTTCTGAGTCTGGGTTACCTCACTCAAGATGATATTTTCTAGTTCCATCCATTTCCCGCAAATTTCATTATATCATTGTTTTTTTTTTCTTACTGCTGAGTAGTATTCCATTGTGTATATGTGCCATATTTTCTTTATCCATTCTTCAGTTGAGGGGCATCTAGGTTGTTTCCAGGTTCTTGCTATTATGAATAATACCGATATGAACATAGTTGAACATGTGTCCTTGTGGTAAGATTGAGCATTCCTTGGGTATATGCCCAAGTAACTCACATTTCTTATCTACCCTCTGTCACATGTCTTGTTGCCTTATCTCAGTACAACATGTCTCCTTCCTCTGTGTATTGCTCATAATTCTGCTGACTCTGCTCTTCTTTCAAGCATTCTTTCTGTCCCCAAAATCCTGCCTACCCAGTGGCTAATCTGATTTTTATTAACAATGAGAGTAACAGGTCTTGGTAGTATACAAGGATTATTCCATAGCATTTCCCCTTTTTTGTCTAATTAAAAGGGAAGGTTTTAACTTTTAACATACTAAAATTATATACAACAAAAACAACTATCAAATAAGAATTACAGTTACAATATCCAGTCCATTTGTATTTGGCAAAATAGGGAAAATAGTCCATCAGCTGTCTTCTCCTGAGGAGTCCTGAGTTTTGTCTCTAATTTACTTTCTATCATGTTTAGGAAGAACTGTTAACTATCTAGTCTTCAACCCAATCAAAAACCTGAGAAGGATATAATAATATTACCTGAGTAAACAGTAAAGTCAGAGCAAGCAACTTCAAAAATTAAGAGATGACAGAAATAGCTGGCTGCTTGGACAATCAACCAAGATTCCTCTGTAACATTGGGTCATCCACATTCAGCCTAGAATATCTGACAGATTTTTTTGTGAAGCAGGAATTTTGAAGGTCTGTTCCATCCTTTCTTGGCAAAGTTTGGCAGCCACTTTCTTTTGTGTCCTGCTTGTCCAATTTGGACAGCATATTGTCAGTAGTCAAGACAAGAGCAGTTTCTTGCCCAGTGGCTAACTTTTGCCAAAAAGAAAGCAAATTCCATATGGAGTTTCTTTGATGCCCATCATCTTCTCTTTAGTGGATTGGTGCTGCCAGGAGCAGACATGCCTCATTGTCATAAAAAGTCTTAGGTTATTAAACATATTAAATGCTATATTCTGTAGGCCTTTGAAGTGTTTGGAGACCATCTATCAATCTAGATATATCTGTGTATGATCTTGAAAACATACTTAACATGACTATAAGTTTGACTATTATAGATGACTAACTAATATCTTGTACTTTTTAAGTATACATTACATTTTTAAGAGTTGCATAAATACAATACCCCAAACAAGAGTAGAAACATACATATATTATAATAAAATTAACTGTAAATTTGTATCAATAAAGTAAAAGATTTATAGTTTAGATTAATAGTTGTTATTTGGATTAAAGAAGATTCAATAATCTACCCTTTTATCTCATCATTTCTATATCATATCACCCTTTTTTCTTTTAGGAAGAGACCTTTGAATTTAACTCTTTTGTTTAGCTTTTTTCTGACTATGACCAATAACAACTGGTAACCAATCCCCCTTAAATGATAACAAACACCCATAACCCATCTTTTGGGAATGTGGGTGTTGTTTTTTCTAGATTGGTTCCTGAAGTCTGGGAGCACTGGCATTTATGGGAGAATCTTGAGAAAATCAGGATAAATTTTAGGTCTTGGCTGGAGTAGTTTGTGAGGCTGGACCATCTAATCCAGCATCCTTGAAGCTGTTTTGTATGCCGAATTCTGAAGACACTGTAGCAAACACATTTTGAGATGTCACGTCACCTGGGCCATCCATTTTTGTTGGTGTCTGGTTTCTTTGTGCTGAAAATACATAAACTTTTAAAGGTAATACATTTCAAGTATGGACTAAAAAAAAGATTTTTTTGTTTTATATTTGATCAGGTAAAATATACAATACATGTTTTTTTTTAATTTTTTTAGGCTTATTTCTTTATGTCTGTAGCCAGGATTTCAGGGGTCTTCCCTGATCAAATCTGATCCATATCAATCCGGAAGGAATCCATAGTCTCTCATTTCCTGTGGAAATAAAAATATAACCTCTCCCTCAAAGCAATAAACATTTTAACTTCCATTTTGAAGTCAAGATATTTTTAAAATATGTAGGTTGGTTTATTCCAGCAGTTTTCATAAGCCAGGGTCTCTTAGAAGCCAAAAAATTTAAACATAACACAATACATATATATATATATATATATAGACATATATATATATGATTCAGACTCTGTGTATTTTCTATCTTTATGTATTTTTTCTATTGTATTACTTTACTCCCATTTTAAAGACTTTATTTTAAATATATACATAATTTATGACTGCCTATATCCTTTTTCTTTTCTGTCCCAAGCCTTTGTACATTTTTAAACATGTTGTAACCCATTTAGAGGTTTTCTTTCCATCTGGATCTGTCTTTACTGAGCATCTGTACTGGTTTTTGATCTCATAAGATGAATCTTAAACTGCTCTGTTAGTTGCCAGCATGGTTCAGCTTAGTACATGGCATTAGTGGCTGGCTTCTTCTCTCCCCCCTCCCCCCCCCATCCTTGAGGTATTGGTGAGAGCTAGCTAAGCTTACTATCCCAGCTCTGGGAAGTTGTTGGGTCCATGCTACCACCAAGTAGTGTGCCACTTGCCTCTTATACATCTCATTTAAGTGTTTGGTAGCAGGGCATCTTAAAAGAGCTGCACTTGCTAGTAGCTAGGACCAAGCCAGGGAAGCTGCCTCTTTTTTTTTTTTAATTAATCTATTTATCTTAAAAATGTTTTTTTTTTTTCACTTTACATTCCAATCCCAGTTCCTCCTCCCTCCTCTTCTCCTATACCCCTATGTGCCCCCATCCACTCCTCAGAGAGAGTAAGGCCTCTCTTGGGGTGTCAAAGTCTAGCATAGTAAGTTGAGGCAGGACCAAGCCCCTCCCCACTCTATCAAGGCTGAGCAAGGTATCCCACCCTAGGAAATGTGTTCCAAAAAGCCATTTCATGCACCCAGGATAAGTCTTGGTCCTACTGACAGGGGCTCCCCAAATAGATCTAGCCACATAACTGTCACCCACATTCAGAGGGCCTAGTTCAGCATGTTCCCCAGCTGACAGGCCAGAGTCCATGAGCTCCCACCAGCTTGGGTCAACTGCCTCTGTGGTTTGCCCCATCATGACCTTGTCCTCACTTGCTTCTATGTACTTACTCTTAAATGGATATTAGATGCAAAGCAAAGGATAACCAGGCTACAATCCACAACCCCACAGAAGCTAGGTAAAAAGGAGGACCCTAAGAGGGAAACACATGGAGGGCCCCAAGAAGGAAAAATAGTTAAGATCTCCTGGGTAAACTGAGAGGGGGGTATAAGGGAAGGATGGGGGGTGGTAACAGGGGGGACTGAGATGGCCAAGTGGAGGGAGGGATAGAGAGGGAAGCAATGAAAGAGATATCTTGGTAGAGGGAACCATTAGAGGATTAGGGGGAAACCTGTTGTTAGGGAAATCCCCAGGAATCCACAAAGATGACACCAGTTAAAACTCATAGCAATAATGAAGAGTGCACCTGCACTTACCTTCTCCTATAATCAGATCAGTGACTACCCTAGTTATCATCGTAGAACCTACATCCAATAACTGATGGAAGCAGATCCAGTGATCCACAACCAAGCACTGGGCTGAGCTCCTAGACTTCAGTTGAAGAAAGGAAGGAGGGATCATCGGAAGCTGCCTCTTAAAGGAGCCATGCTTGTTATCAGGAAGCTATGTTTGGGTCTGTTTTTGTGTGCTTAGAATATTTTTTTAAGCTTTGTTAGGTCTTATGTGGAAATTCTGGCCCCTTGCTGGAATGACATATGTAGGTGGACTTTTCTTTCCCATCTACCAATTCCCAAATAACCAACACCAACTTCATATTAAATATAAATTATATTATGCTTGGCCAATAGCTCTGGTTTGTTACAAGCTAACTCTTACAACTTAAATTAATCCATTTATATTAATCTACATTCTGCCAGGTGGTGTAACCTCTCTTTCATCTTGCACCCCTGTTTCCTTCCCATGTCTCACTAGTGACTCCTCTGACTCTGCCTTTCTTCTCAGCATTCTCTCTGCCCCCAGAATCCTGCCTAGCCATTGGCCAATCAGCTTTTAATTAACAGTGAGAACAAAAGGTCTTCACAGTGTACAGAAGGATTATTCCACAGTAACATACCATGAAGTCATGTAGGGGTTTAAGAGATACCTGCTCCAATTTTTATCCCTATGATGATATATTTTCATTTATCATTTACATGTATAATCAAACTCCAGCAAATTAATATTGTGTGGCAACTTAAATCAGGGAGCAAAATACACAAATATAATTTTTAGGTAGCAGTTTAGTTTCTGTATCCCTGTGCTTTCCAATATCTTTCTTTTTAATATTATTCATTTGTGATGAAAATTAAAAGTACATTATGTTTTCTTTGAGTTCAAAGAGTGTTCTGTAGAAATAATTAGTATGTTTTGAGCCTATAATTACTGTGAACAAACCTTGCAATATACTGAGATTGTTCAAGACCTCTAAATTACTAACTAAGCTAAAATGTTCCTTACAAAAAGACTGCTGAATGTTGTGATTGGAGACAGAGAAATCAAAGACCAAAATTAATTTTGTGAATGTATATGTCTTTATGTACACACACCTATATATGTACAGTAAGATATGTACTTCACATTGTTGAGAAGATTATCATGAAAAGAAGTAAAACTTCATTGTGAATATCATAATTTGATTGCTTCATATTAAGTTATTAATTCCACTACTGACTTTATGAAAATTCACTGGATAAAAAAGTCATATAGGATAAGGATAAAAAAATTTGAAAACTGAAACATTTATTTCTTGGAATTCAATTAAATTTTAGTTAAATTTTAGTCACTTCTCACAGTAAAGTTTAATGTAAAAAATCTATTTCCTAATCCTGCAAATACCTTTTAGTTTTTCTCTTGGCAAAATTTAGTGCTGTGACAAGTGATATGTTTCAAAAGTGAAAGCATCTCTTTAGGGAACAAAAGATATAATTGAAACGCAGGCTAATCTGAACTCTCTCTTCTAAACTAGAGATTGATTGACTGATTAACTGATTTATTCATTGATATATTAATGGTGATTGAACATCAAGCCCTTACCTATCCTAGGCAAGCACATCTCCAGCACCTCTTTTTTGCCTTTTAAAAAAGAAAAATATGTTAATTAATCATGGACCAAAATTATAACAAAAACAGACAATATATGTAGTATAAAGGCAATAAATATGGCTTTTAAATATGATTTCTCATTATAGTTATGGTTTCAAAGCTGTTGATAAGTCCCCAGGTAACATAGAGGGGCAGTCAGAAATCCCTCAGATGGTACCGCATTTGATTTCCCACTATGTCTTGTGAATCTTTTCAAGTTTCAATGCCTATGAAGGACCCTGCTGGCTTGGAGAGTTGTTGAGTTCCTTCATTAGTTCCTTCCATGAGGGTGAACACTAACTTATTCCTGCTGATATTCAGACATTAATCATTGCCACACAACCTTAGATGCTCTAAGGACAGCTTTGACCTTTCCCTTTATTTTTTTTCAGCCACTTATATAAAATAATAGATTGGGGATTTGGGTTTGTTAAATAACAGATGGGATCTGGTAAGGTGGAGCTGACTGGAACTTCTCAGTATCCTATCCTGTTAATTATGAATTTGGCTGAGCTCAAAGCCTATGCATTTCAATTCATTTCAGGCAGGTTCTGTGAGACTCTCCTCTACAGTGGGACAAAAATCATTCTTCCTCATGATTCAAATCATTTAATCTTCATCTTGAAGCCCTGACAAGAAGAGGCATAGTTCTCTTTCCCCAGACAAGAGGTCCCTGATAAAATAAGATACCCAAAGCAACAGAAGAAACTCCAGGATTCTTGGTATGTTGAATATTCATATACTGTTTAGTTATTTGAACAGTCCAAACTTTTTTACCTATTGGTAAGTTAGGCAAACTATTTTTTCCTTTCATTTTGACTCTTTAACAATGTATGGAAAAATTTAAAAATTTCTCATGCTTCTTATTATGACTATTCTCTATGATATATATCTATTTGTTTAAATCTATTACTAGTAACTAAATTAATTTTCCTATTTCATCCACATGATATAATATTAGAAAAACATCAAAGGATTTTTAGAAATTTATCTTAGATTTTCTAGGAAAGTAGGCTTAAAATGGAATAATAATTCTATGACGATCTAAACTTTCAAAATCCCAAAACTCCAAAAAACTGAAACAAATACTACTGTATCTTTATCTTTGCCTGGGGACTTCAATTAGAAGACTTGCACACCATGCATTTGCTTCTGGATCACAGAAGAGCAATGACAATTGCTGTGAATGTATTGATCGGCTATGACCGGAAGGGAATGACATCTGTTTTAACTATGACAGAAACTTGATCTCTGTTTTGTGGAGGTTCATTTAAGCATGAATACCTGGTTGTTCTTCTCTGCTGACATTTGCCTCAAACCTCTCTCAAGTAGTTATTTTGTGAATCTTACTCACTTTTCTAATCTTATATTGAGGCACTGTGATGATCTCAGTGTAACCTATGTGGGGAGTAAGTGTGAACACCTGTAGGAGCAAGCTTCATGACGTGAGTACAGCTATGTCAAGAACCCAGGGCCTCATACCCCTGGGAGTGGCAAGACTTTCCCTGGGTCAGGTTCAGGGGAATGACAAGTCTTTTCCCTGGTCAAAGTATGGATGTTGACACTGTGTGCAGGAAATTTAAACCTCCTGAATGACTGTGGCCTGACCCTGGTCCCCGACATGGAGATTAGCTAACTGGTCCCCTAGTTCAGCAGCATGTAATTAAAGCACAGTTCCCAGACTGTTGGTGTTTCTCCATAAGAGGGCAATCCCACCTGTTTCCAGATTTTCTGTACACGTCTGTTGTTTCTTCATTCCTCATTGCCCTAGCTGAGTCACTTATAAGGCCATGCGTGCCATGGCAACCAGAAAAAGCAAATAGTTTGAGTCAATTTCTTGCATTTTAAAGCATTAATCAGTTTGAAATAAACATTACAGAAAATCATTATTTACAAGTAAGTAAACAATATCCAATGAATTTAAGAATTATAAAGCAATTGGACAGCTTTTTAACACCATAAGACATTAATGTCATTATTGTGCAATTGGAATGTCTTTTTCTAGGTCAGTCATTGCTGTGGTTTAAAGGCTTTACAGTTGGGTAAGAAAAGTGATTACTTTTCCTCTCTCACAGCTTTCCTAGCACTTTCTCATGCTATGAGCACTAGTTCTCAGAGAAGAGGCTTCCAAATCAGTACCAGCTTTATTCCTCCAAGTCCTGTATCCAAAGTCTCTTCAGCAATAGTATCTGACTTTCAAGTTCTGGGATGGGATTAATGGCAATAGCCTTTATTTATTTGAGGGTCTCTTGGAGATCCCTGACCAACAACTGAAAGGCAGTTTCCTTGCCTGTCATAAACCCACAGACAATTGTAGCTCCCACCCCTACTCAAAGAAGCGTCGTTGTTTTTGTTGTTGATGTTATTGTTGTTGTTGATGTTGTTTTTGTTTTCATTTTCAACAAAGAGAAGCTACTGCAGAGATTCACATCTGGTAGAAATGCAGAGAATATGTGACTGTGAGATATCCATCCCCAGCTGGTATAGCTCTGTGGTGGTTTGAATAAGAATGGCTCCCGAATGTTCATATATTTGAATGCTTAGTCATCAGGGAGTGGTACTACTTAAGAAGAATGAGAAGGTATAGGCTTGTTAGAGTGGATATGGCCTTGCTGGAGGAAGTATGTTACTAGGGGTTGGGCTTTGAGGTTTCCATATCCCAAGGCAGTCCCAGTGGCTTTCTTTTCCTGTTGTCTGAGGATCCAGATACAGAACTCTCAGCTCCTTCTTCAGCATCATGTTTGCCTGCTTGCTACCATGCTCCAACACAATGGATAATAGACCAAGCCTCTGAAACTGTAAGCAGGTGCCAGTTAAATGCTTTCTTTTAAAAGAGTTGCCTCTGTCTCTTCACTGCAATAGAACAGTAGCCAAGACAATCTGCAATACAACCCCTATACCTAAGGGAAAATAATGGAAGAAGGGACTGGAAAGATCGTAAAGGCCAGAGGATCAGGTTTCATATTTCAAGATAGTGTCTTCTAGATATGACAGGGGTGCTGGATAAAACATCAATAATATGGTTGCCTAACCCAACCCAGCACAATAGTCACACCAATTCTCATGGACGGGCAACTCCACAAGGCCTCATCCTTAGATGAAAAACTACAGGCAATGAAAGGCTGCTGAAAGAGGGAGAATGAGCTTCCTCCAGGGATGAGCCTCCTGATGGGTTATTCAATCCTAACTTGTCAACTTTAAACACATGTACATACCAGCAATACTAATTGGACTCCGTAAGAAAACATAAATGTGTGCATATGTTTGTGCGTGTGTGTGCGCGTGCACGTGTATCACATATGTGTCAAATGGTCATTATAGAAAAAGAGGTAATAAATTCAAGATATGATTGGGGATGTAAGAGAGGACTTGGAGTAGGGAAATGTAGGGATAGAAATTATGCAAATGCAATGTACTTATTTCTGAAATTCTCAAAAAAGTTAAGATGTATAAAACAACTCAGGAAATTGTTAATCCCAGTGATTGCAATAGCTGTGTGGATGACTGTGACAGGCAAGTGTGATGACACTCAGTTACAGGATGTAGGTAACTGAAACAGACAAAAGTATGAAGAAGCTTCAAACTGTTGGTTGGGAAGTAAAACATCCCAAAGTAGAGGACTGACAAGAAGAGTTGGGGAATAGTAGATCTTACAAAGGATTAACTAAGCCTAGCACATGCTCCCATTTAAGAATGGAAACAGGATTTAGGTAGATGCTCAGTTCAATGCCTGCTATGGATGCCAGAGAACCTGGGGCTTGATCCCTAGCACCCATGTAAAAAGCCAGGTGGGCGTGGTCATGAACATCTGTAACTACAGGGGTAATAGAGACAGACAGATCTTCAGAGTCTGCTGACCAGTCAGTCTAGCCTGACAGTGAGAGACCTTGAGTCTAGAAGACACCCACCATCCACATGTGACCTCCACACTTGCTCATGTATATACACATACATGCTGTGAATAAATGTGATAAATGAAGTGCTGATTGGCCAGTAGCCAGGCAGGAAATATAGGCAAGACAAGGAGAGAGGAGAATTCTGGGAAGTAGAAGGCTGAAGCAGAGAGACGCTGCCAGCCACCGCCATGAGAAACATGATATAAGATACCAGTAAGCCACGAGCCACGTGGCAAGGTGTAGATTTATAGAAATGGGTTAATTTAAGATATATGAACTAGATAACAAGAAGCCTGCCACAGCCCTACAGTTTATAAGTAATATAAGTCTCTGTGTGTTTGGTGGGGTCCGAGCGGCTGCAGGACTGGTGGGTGAGAGAGATTTGTCCTGACCGTGGGGCCAGGCAGGACCAGGAAAACCTCAGCTACACATACACATTCATTTCATAGGTGTAAACACACACACACATACACATACACACACACACACAAACACACACACACACACACACACCATACACCAAGAGAAAAAATACATAAGGCAGTAACATAACTTTTGAATATACCAGCATAGCAAGCATTATTAATAAATATTTGGCTACAAAGGAAAAGATATTTCAAATCACATAGGCTTAAACAAGTAAGAGTTCCTCTTTCAAAATCAAAAGATGATTGCAGTTTCTGAAAATACTAGTTTGTTGAAACAATTCTGAATCCTATCATTATGTGTACGTTCCTTCACACAGCCTTCATCCAACAAAGGCAAGAAAACTTTGCAGCTCCAGAGATGGATTAACAATGAGATGTGTGTAGATGTAACCAACCGTCTTATTAAATAAGAAACACAGAGCCAATGTAAAGATAAAAGCCCAAGAGGTCAGAGCTAAGAGCCTTACCCACTTGCTGCAGCTAGCCCCTTCAGCCATGAGACCTCTCCGAAAAGGAGCTACTTCCTGTCTATCTTTATAAAGACTTCCTGTTCTGCCTTCTCATTGGTTGTAAATCCAACCACATGACTGTCTTGTCACTGCCTGTCTGTAGGTCACTCCAGGTCTTCTATGGTTGGTATTGAGATTAAAGGCATGTGTCTCCAATGTTGCCTGTATCCTTGAACACACAGAGATCTACCTAGTTCTGCCTACGAAGTGCTGGGATTAAAGGCGTGCGCCTCCTTCAGCAAATCCTACCGGCGTGCACCACCACAACCGGCTTTTGCTATGGCTTGCTAATAGCTCTGACCCCTAGGCAACTTTATTTATTAACATACAAATAAAATCACATTTCAGTACAAATAAAATACCACTATAGATGTGAGTATAGCAGAAGTAGTTGTCCCAGATCTACAGATCACTTTGGAATGCAAACACAAGATCTTCCAATGATGCAATGGATTAAAGTAGAATTTATACAGTAGTGTGTAGGGGGGAAAATGAGACTGACGTTGTGGGAAGCAAAACATTTTCCAGAAAACCCCAGCAGAAATCAATCTGTGTCTTCATGGACAGAATCACACATTCACTGTAGCCATAAGGAAAGGTAAGAAAATTAGTCTATTCTTCTTTGCTATGCACATTTCTGTATTACAAATTATCTTATATAAATAGGGCAATACAAAAATCAATACAGTTTTTCTTTTCTAATTTTTCTTATACTTGCTGGAGAAGTAAGAACTCTGACAGCAAATAAATGTCCTTTTGGCTGAAGATGTGCACTTTTTGACATATTAACATTTCTGAAACCAGAAGAGTTTATAATTGCTATGGGCCAGGTGGAAGTCGTTATAGACGGCCATTGTCTCTGCATGCATACGCAGATATGTTTACAGCACATCATGTAATGCATCCAAATGAATTGCACACTGTTGGTTCTGCATGCAGAGCATTGCCACTAAAGGCAGAAGAATACAAAATTCCTCAAAATCAATATGAGAAAATTCGAAGAGATTTTTATGACTTGTCAACCCATCAACTATGTAGCATACTTATATATAGAAAGTAAACATTAGTTCTTCAAAAAGCTAGTGCTGGTCTTGAGAATAAATTATTTGGTGTCTACTAATGCATGATTCCATAAAACTATAATTTAGTCCCATAAAAAACCTTGTTACTCTTTGGCAATCTATGGTGACACACACTTGCAGTTCCAGCAATCAGGAGGCAGAAGCAAAAAGAATTAGAGTTTGAGGATAGTCAAGGCTATCCTGTCTGAAAAGTAACAAAAGTTCAGCTCCTGAAGTTGTTAGTAACTTGGAAGAAGATTTCAAAATGATTTTATGAAATGCTGCATCACCCTTTGTGGCATACAAAGAAATATGCATGACTTTGCTGAATTGAAAATTGATGTAGAGGAGTTGGTTCCAGATAGAAAGCTTAAGAATACTTAAGCAATTCTGTATCCATAGAGTGAATTTAAAGTGTTTTTTTGGGGGGGCTGGGCGTTGGTGGCACACGCCTTTAATCCCAGCACTCGAGAGGCAGAGCCAGGTGGATCTCTGTGAGTTCGAGGCCAGCCTGGGCTACCAAGTGAGTTCAGGAAAAGGCGCAAAGCTTCACAGAGAAACCCTGTCTCAAAGAACCAAAAAAAAAAAAGTGGTTTTTTGAACAAAACAGATAAAAGAATTCTTTCAATGAATCAACAACAGAATTGTAAACTTTGAAAGTAAAATACTATGTCCTCCCTTCCCTCAAATGCCTTTTCACTCTCTCATTAATAAATTAATAGAAGCTCTCATCCAAAAAATCACGGCATCCTAATGAACTTTATGTAACTGGCAAGAAAGTAGGTGAGATGAAAATTCAGATTACCTCTTTGTGTTTAGTTATTTTTAAAGCTGAAGTGATTAAACACTTGGCAGAAAACAACTTAAGGGAGTGGGGAAATTTGACTCAGAACTTCAGAAGGCTTGCTCCATCAGTGCAGAGAAGGCTGAGAATGGTTCAGTTCACTTTCTAATGGGCCAGGAAGCACAAAGCACGACAGGGAGAGTTACAGTAGAGAATGTCTGCCCCCAGCAACCCACTTCCTCCGGCTAGGCCCAATCTCTCACCGCTTCCAGTCTGCCCAATAGTACCTGGAAAGGAAGCATTCATATGCAGGAACCTGTGAAGGACATTTCCTACTGAAACCATAGCACTGTGCTTTGGGAATCAAGGGGTTTTTCTGAATAATTTTAAGATAAATTAAGAATGAAGATTTTATGATTTGGTCTTTCTTAGAGCTTACTCTTAACTTGGATGACTCTGTGTAGATGAAATTTAAAAGGTCTTATTAACTTAAAAAATGGAAGACAAATTGCTATATGGTCTTATTAATAAAAAAAAATAAACCCTGAACCAGATATTGGGGTTAAAACCTGAGAGATCAGAGGAATGGGAAAAGCCACGCCAACCTCACCTTAGCAGCCCTCAGTCTCCAAACAGACCTACTTCCTGTATACCCACGCCTATATGCCTTTCTGCTCTGCAAACTCACTTCCTCTCTCTGCCCAGCTACATCACTTCCTGTCTGTCTGTACAGATCTCCAGATCTCTATGGTTAGTGCTGGGATTAAAGACATGTGTCACCATGCCTGGCTTTGTTCCCCAGTGTAGCCTTGAACTCACAGAGATCCAGGTGGATCTCTGCCTCCCAAATGCTAGGATAAAAGGTGTGTGCTATCATTGCCTGACTTCTGTGCTTACTATAGTGGCTGGCTTTTTCCTCTGATCCTCAGATAAGCTTTATTGGGGTACACAGATTAAATATCACCACATCTCCATGTTCTTATCCATTCTGAAAATGGCTGCCCAGCACCTGGTGTTCCAACTAACTAGTGACGGCTACTTCTGCTCAGGGTAAGTTTTGTGAAGTTTCCCTTCTTATTTTTATGGATTTTTAATATACTGCATGGTAGCCTATGCTTGCTTCAGAAATGCAATTGATTATATAATGCAATTATAGCAAGTGGCCTATATTTAGATCTTGCCAATTACCTTAATGTTTCTAGTAATTTGTGAGTAACTCTGGAAATACTATGTATGTAGTAATTTAATCTGAAATAATGAAAGTTTTGTTTATCCCATCCCAATTCTTAATGCATTTGCTTCTCTCATTGTTAGGCTGTACAAGACTAAATGTAGTGAAGACTAAAAGCAATGTGAGTGAGCTTTGTTTGTCCTTAAATGAATTGAGAGGATTTTCATTCTTTTATCATCCGTGAAGTTTTATTTATAAACTATTTTTAATTATATAGTATCTTTAACAGTTATGAACACTTTCATATTCTTTCTTACATCTATTACTTTATTTCACCTAAATTTGGAAGTTTATGACAAAAAGCTATTCAGATCTCCTCATCATCTTCTTAATGGCCACAATATCTGTGGTGATTTCACTCTTTTCTTTCCCATATTGGCCATTTGTTCCCCCATTTTCCTTGTTTACTTTATTTCTTTAATCTTCTCAATGAATACACTCACCTTAGTTATTCCTTTTAGTTAACGATTCCTTTGATTTAACTTAATTGCTTTCAACTGCTTTTCTTGGATTTTTTTCCTGTAAATTCCTTAAATTGATGGAATTCATGTTAGCCTTTATGTTTTTTCCTTACACATGAGTGGAAGCATAGTTTTACCAGCATGCTGCAAGGTGAACAGGGAAGCACAGGAGCAAGCGCTGACTTCCAATATTTCAAAGTCAGCGATGGACTCAGACTCAACCTCATACTAATGTGTCCCTATATTTTCCTAACTACTGTAGTTCTAGAATATGTGACCACCCCTCCACTTCTCAATATACTTCCTGTATAACACTGTAACTCTGTTTCCTGATTATGTTATCATGCCTTCTCGGCTTTCGCTGAGTCTCATTTTACCTCTGACTCCACATGTTACAATGTCCAATAGTCTTTCCAAAGCTGAATATTTTACTTTAATATTATTTTATTTTCAGTATTTGTGTATGTCCCTAATTATAAAGTTACATATTACATACTCTAGTGATTTTGAAGAGTCTATACTACTATGTCCCATATTTTTTCTTCATATAATCCTGTTTTCAATTTTTTTTCTAAAGTAAATTAAAAAGTTTGATTTCTTACTACCTGTTTCCAAGAAGATTATTTCTCTTCTCTTCCTATTTTCAGTACATGGTGCCATAACTCTCTATTTATTTAAACTGAAAGTCCAAGAATTATCTTTATCTCTTAACAATAACCACCTCAGGACATAGTTTTACAAAATATGTGCAAGGGCACATAGACAGAAACTCATACATTTATAGAATCCATTAAATTTAAAAGGTATGTCTAGAACCCAAGCACATATTCTACTTCCCACCAACCCAACAGTCCATGCCATCATTATCTATTAGTTACAATAGTAAAGGACTTCTAAACTGATTCCTGTTTCTTTGCCCTGTAATCCACCCACCAAAAAAGAATAGTTTCTAAAATGTAGTAATACCACTCAGATCCCTTCATCATTCTGTTTGTAACCCACCAACAAATTCCAATTGCACCAGAATAAAATAGAGAATTATTTGCCTCCTTGATCCCTGCCTATGTGTATACCTCATGGTGATGCATGGCTTACTCACTCACCATGGTCCTACTTCTAACTGTTCTCTTCACACATACAGATTCCCTTTTAGTGCCTGTTCTACCCTAAGCATAGAATATTACCTAACCTCTTTACACAGCTGGTTCTTTTTCTTGACTTGGAACTTGATTTATGTCACCCATTTAGAAAAGAAATATCAACTGCGTTAGTCATAGAACCAATACATTGTATTGATCAACTGCAATTCTGCAAAAATCACCCAATAGTTGTTCTTTCTAAATGTCATTGGTCATCTTCGATGTAAGCATTGAAGAACAAAGATATTGTGTGTTTGTTCACTTACTTTGCTGCCTATATCTAGAAAATAACAACTTGTAGTAACGAGTGAGGAAATGAGTGAGGAAAAAAATGAACCCCCAACAGAAAACATCAATCACTAAAACTCATCACTAAAACAATTTAATATTTTAATGTAAATGCTAGAATGATCGAAGGCTCAGTGGGAAAAAAAAATGAGAAAATCAGAATGCGGTCTCTGACCAAACACGTCTTGTAGTAACCGCCTTTATGACTGTAGGCAATTCCAGGCACTCTGCGGTGGGTTCTGTCCTCACCCGAAATATCAAGCTGCCCCTCACTCCTTATTTAAATTTTAATAAAGCATAAAAGTAAGACCATTTAAGCTCTCTTTCTGTGACCATTTGAAGATAGCATAGCTAGGGGATTTTTTTTTAATCTTACTCTTTTAAAAAGTCTTTTTGGTTTTGCTCTGATTTGACGTTTTTCTCTCATCCTCTAATAAAAGAGTTCATGTCTGATCTCATTCCCTTGAAAGGTTTAAGTCCCTATGCTCATGCTGAGATGGGAAAATGAGTTGGGGGGTAGCCAGAAGTTGTCCAACAGACCGCATGTAGAAAAGATACTGCATGACTTTTGTTCCAAGTCTGCAAGGCAGGGACGGTTCATGCCACTTGATTTGTCTGCTTGCACAGAACAGCTGTGGGGTTTAGAGAAGTCCCCAAGCTGCCCTTGACCTAGAGTGCCCTGCAGGAGCTGACGTCCTATAGAGCTTGCAGTGGGAGCAGGAAAAGCCCAGCATCTTCATCACAGACACTTTTACTATTCCTTCTTGAAAGGGAAGCTTGGAAAATCCCTGTAGGCTGGAAATGAACAAAGACTGGGAGTCAACTCAAAATTGGTTTCACCAACTTTCCTCTCTACTTTCCACATCCAGTAAAATCCTTTCTGACCAAGCATATGCTTGTCTACTTTCCCTCTTGTTCTGACAAGCCCTTTCCCTAAAACTGTCACTGCCAGGTGGTAAAGCAAATGTTTCTTGTTTTATAAGGGCTACTCACTAGGAATTTGCTAAGAAAACAACTCAAGGATTTTTAAGTGAAGAATGACAGTTATAATGAATTTATGTTCAGATGATTTTGCTTCTAGAAAACCTTTGAGTAATATTTCTTCTGTAGAAAGCTCTCTCTATTCTGTGGGTCCTAGGTTCATTATAATACATAAAGCACACATGTACAAATATCATGGAAGTGGAAGGGAAAACTAGCCGGAATGAGGAAGACCAAGAAAGGAGGGTGGCGATGTATTGGCTGTTTTCAAAATACATTATAGACTTGCATGAAAATGGTCATATCTAATACAATAAAATAAAATAAAGAAATCAAAATATATATGAGATGCATGCAATTATTTCCTTTGAAGATAAAGAATTCAAATATTGTCAGTATGTGTCCCAGAGCAAAGTCACTTCTGTTCTTCTTAAAAATTCCCATTTTCACAGAATCAAGACCCAAAGTGAATAAAGTTACAATATTCTATATACTTTAGCTTCTTATAACTACTTAAGTTCTCCCTCTGTACATTTTTTATTAGAAATACTAAAAAGCCACTTATACTAAACCTGAAAGTAGAAATATTGAAGCTGGAGGAGATGGTTTATTTGGTGAAGTGTCTCCTGAGTAAGCATGAGGTCTTGAATAAAAATCCCCAGTACCCATGTATGCTGAATACTTTTATATCAACTTGACACAGGCTAGTCATTTGGAGATGGGAACATCAAGTGAGAAAATTCTTCTGTAATATTCAGCTGTAAAAAAGACTGTAGGGCACTTTCTTAATTGGTGATTGATGTGGGAGGGCCAAGTCCAATGTGGATCATACCACCACTGGGTTGGCGGTCCTGGGTCCTATAAGAAGTCAGGCTGAGCAAGCCTCGAAAGCAAGTCAGTAAACAGCGCTCTTCCATAGCCTCTGCATGGAAACTCCTACCTCCAGTTTCCTGCCTACAGTTTGAGTTCCTGTACTGACTTCTCTCAATGGTGAATAGTGATATAGAAACATAAGCCAAATAAACATGTTCCTCCCCAACTTGCCTCTGGTCATGGTGTTTTATCACAGCAACAGTAACCCTTACTAAGACACCACGAAAAACATTGCATGTGGTGGCATGCATTTGTAATCTCAGCACTTGGAGTCAAGGACAGAAGGATCCCTGGAGGTCCTTTACCAGTCAGCGTACCCCACCACATATACCCACATGTGCAAGTGCATAGACACCCCCCCCCCCGCACATCACACATACCTCTCTCCTTTCCCTTCTCTCTCTTATCCGCCCCCCCAAATACAAATCGTTTGTTGTGATGGTATATGATTTGCTTATATGACTAGACTAGAACACACCGGATGTTCAGCAACAGATAGAACCTCAGGCTTGCTCTCCATGTCAACTGCTCCATTTTACTAGTCTGCTTTATCTAATTATTCCTTTCTGTACATCAGCTTCCTCTGATTCTCAGTTACCCACATAGAGAGCTCAGTCTCAATAGGTTTAGGTTTGTGTATTACATTTTCTGCTGCCATGTCAAAGAATGATCTTTCCTGGATTTAATTAAAATTTTCTAAGTTATGAATGTGCTTTGATCTTTGGTGTATGGGTATAATTCACTAGCTCATCTGACTCTGCCTTACGTTTGTAATTCTCTTCCAAGTATAGTATAATTCCATTCTGCACACTGGCTGACCTTTCAAAAGTCCTTCCCATCTTTGGCAGGATGAGCAAGAAAGACATACCATTTTGCTTACACTATAAATCAGTCATGTGTGGATCACTACCACCATCCTCTGAAGGAGGGAATGGAGCCAATGGTTACTGAATGTCAATGCTCTACTTCATGATTTTAGCCATAATATGTCTCTTGATTTCCTCAACAAACAAAACCTTGTAAGTGAGGAAAATAGATACATAGGGAGCTTAGCACAGCATGTCTGCTATCATGGCCAGGATGTGTCAGGGCCAAAATCCAAAGCCAAATCTCTCTGTGATTCTGAAACTCTCCAGTCAATTCATCTTGTAAAATTATGGCAATATTTAAATACTTTAAAATAGAAAGATTCCTATCTTGCTGATTATAATAGTATATACACACAACCCTACTGCCCAGGAGGGTTGTGAGTTCTAAGCCAGCCTAGGCTACATAGCAAGTTTCAAGACAGCCTGGAATATAGAATGATACTCTGTCCCAAACCAGACTGTTATGCTGACATAGTTCATCCACAAAAGATTTGGGTTGCTTCAATCTCACCAAGATGTGGCTATTAACTGGAATAACTCCTATTTCACTATTTAAATCTTGTCACCAGCTCTGATCTAACTTGTCCTTAAGACGTGGAGGGCACCTTGTGTCAGCTCACATGCAGTCCTCTGATAGGTGTTTACTCCCATTCCAAGAGCTGACGTCTCTGACCAGAGGAGTCATGTGAGGCTGCATATGCTCATGGCCAAAACACTACAGTGTGCTCTGAGTCCTACAGCATTTTTTTTCCAGAGTTGCAAAATCTACAGGTAGTACAGAAGTTCTGCTTCCCTTTTAAGGTTGAAGATAATAAGAATTCATTGTGGTCTGTTTGAAAAGAGACAGAAAGCTCTCTCTCACTCCCTTCTGATTTTCAGTGTTTACCTGTGGAAAATATTTTAATTCTGTCATCAATGAAATTAAACACACTAATTGCAATTTAGACAGATAAATAAATAAAACAAATGCCTCATTTTTTAAGTGATGTGGGTTCATTGCTGCTTTGCTTTTTTTTTTTTTGAATTTTATGTATGCCTTCTAACTTCTATATGAAACCTAAAGAGCAAAATCAGGAATGATTTTGCTACTAAGCCTCATCTTCCTGAGAGCTGTCTTAGAAACATGACCCCTAAGGGCAATTCTTTTTTTCAAGTGTGCCCCATGGAATATTATCTGATAAAATGTCTAGCAGATAATGGTTCTGCAATCCATTAAGAGTTAATGTCGTAAGAAATATTTGCCACATTCTCATCTGAAGGTAGTGGTGTACAGTAGCCTATTTAGGGCAAATAAATCACAATTAACAGGTTGTTTTCCAAACACATGGAGCAGCATAAATATTTTTTTCACTTAATAGAATGAGATGGATGACTCAGTTAGATAAGAAAATAATCAATTGCCTATAAATTTGAGCTCTCAATATTGTTATACCACTGGCTTCACATGCTGGCTGTTTAAATTTTTAGGATGGTAAAATTTTAAAGTAAAGGATATAAAGATAAACTGATGCTTGATTTCCCCTACCATTTTCTATGTCCCAAGGTATTTTTATGTTTTTCACTTAGTATTGAATGTTTCTGATCTGGAGGCGTGCCATCAACAAGGTTGACGAAATAAGCCAAATACCATTCCTTTTACAACAAAGGAGTAAAACATGAAGAAAAATTACTTTATTGGCTTGGTAGAATGCAGTAGGGATGTGTAGAGATGCTATAGGGTATAAGAGAACTCCACAAAGAAGGGAACTAAGATGAAGCGCGTACCATTGCATCCCTGAGGACCAAAGCAGAACCAAGAAGGACTTTAATAAAAAAGGAAAGGTATAAAAAGGCCTCATAAGTTCCCACTGAAACCAAAGACACCTGAGGGGTCTGAGGCCTTCCTACGCCCTCAGCCCAATTAATATAGCCAGGTTAATCTGGGCGGTGGTGGTGCACACCTTTAATCCCAGCACTCAGGAGGCAGAGCCAGGCAGATCTCTGTGAGTTCGAGGCCAGCCTGGTAAACAGAGTGAGATCCAGGACAGGCACCAAAACTACACAGAGAAACCCTGTCTCAAAAAAACAAAACAAAACAAAACAAAACAAAACAAAACAAAACAAAACAAAAAAAGGACAGCCAGGATATAGCTCTTCCCTGTTCATAGAAAAAGTCTAAGCTATATTATACATTTATTTGACCCAGACTCTTGCTGAATGGTTCTACCTTGACATCTCAGCCACCAGGATCTGATGGTTCAAATTGTCAAACCAGCTAGTAGGTTCTGCACAATCTAGTGGACATCTGGTCATCTGATCCTGAAATACTTTGGCTAGTAAAGACTTTAGAAAATTTTAGGCAGACATACACACACTCTTACTCCCATAAAAAGCAAGCAGTGAGACAGTACCATTTAGTCATCAATTGCTAATGAATGCCAAATGCAGATGGACCAATCAAGTTACCCTTGGCCATGGAAAGGAACCCCATCTAGGAAGCCCCACCTTAGTAGTTTATCTACCCACTACCTCAGAATGTAGTAACAACAGCCATTTTTGAGGGTCTCAGCCTGGCAGAACCACTCATCATACTATGGACCCTAGAGACAGCTGAACAGAAGTGGAAACTATTGTAGAGCTGAAAGACAAATAGGTGGCTTCACTTACATTAAACCCTATGAAGCAGCTGGATAGATTAACCTGAGGAGCTTCCAACCTACACAGAGGTTCCAGGAAGCTACCTGTTCAGCCTTCAGACACTAAAGTTGCTCTGGTCTACCTCCTCACACACAGTATGCCACCAACCTCAGTGTAGATGAATTTCTAAATGGTCTTATTAAATAAAAAAAAAAATGGAGCCAGATATAGGGGTGAAAACCTGAGAGACCAGGGAAATGGGGAAAGCTACAGCTAACCTTACCTTACCAACTCCACAGCTTCCAAATGCAAGATACTTCCTGTCAACCCACGCCTATATGTCTTGCTGTTCTGCCATCTGATTTGCTCTCTCTGTTAGCTACATTACTTCCTCTTCCTGCCCAACTCTGTTACTTCCTGTCTGTCTATACAGACCTCCAGACCTCCATGGCTAACTAGTGTTGGAATTTAAGGCGTGTGCCACCACACGTGGCTCTGTTTCCAGTGTGCCTTGAACTCAAAGAGATCCAGACAGATCCTTGCCTACCAAGTGATAGTATTAAAGGCATGTGCTACTGTTGCCTGACTTCTTTGTTTACTTATAATGGCTGGCTTTTTCCTCTGATCACCAGGCAAGCTTTGTTTATTAAAGCACAAATAAAATACCACTACATTTCAGCACAAATAAAATATCACCACACCTGGGTCCACTGGACAACTGAAGCTTCTCTGTCCCTACACAACACAAGAAAATTAACATGCAACCTATATGCACAGCTGGATGCTGGATCCTGAAAGTGTTGGGTCCAAGTTGGCACTGCAGGCTAAAACCCTGGTAGTCTAGGCCACTAAGAAAACTATAGACATCAACAATATTGATTACAGCTTTAAAAAAAAAATGTAACATGTCCGCTAGACTCAAGTACCCATCTGGAAGCCAAACTGAAATCATACATCCTAGGACACGTTTCCAGGTAGAAGTTTTCTACTACAAAAGCCATTTTAAAATCTTGGTAGTGGCAGATGACCTACAAGAAACACAAATGCTACTGGAGTGATATGGGAACTATGAAAATCAAAATAACCCAACACTTTCAAAAGAGTATGATAGCAACCCACCAAGAATGGGAAAATAATTAAATTAATGAATAGCTTGAAAGAAACTATAATGATTTTTAGGGACACTTAGTACAGATAATTTAATCATGTTTTTATCTGAAAGAGAAAAGACATAGAAATCTACTCAATGTAATAATTACTGGAAAAAATGCAAAATCTTGAGAATTATGTAGATATCAAGGTCAAAGAAGCTAAAAATATCCATAAGTGAGTCAACTCAAAGCATATTGTCCCAGGGATACTATCAGACAATTAATATCCAATACATGGAAAGAGTTCTGAAAATATTGAAGGGAGGTTCTACACATAAATCAAGTGGATAATGGCCCTGGTTAAAATAATAAAGGTACAAAACTCAGCAATGTCTTTTAGGGATATAGCTCCAGAAGTAGGGAGATCTTGCCTGGCATTTGAGTCTCTGGGCTTCATCCTCAGAACACAAGAATGGGGCATGGTGGCATATGTTTGTAATTCCAGTACCTAAGAGGTGTAAGCCAAGGCATGAATATTAGAAATTCAAGGTCATCCTCAGCTATGTATAGAGTTCCAAGCAAGCCTCCATTACATGAGGAGACCCTGTATCTATAACAAAACAAACTCCAATAATAGAGAAGATACACAAAAGAAAAAGATAATTAAGCCCTATTAATACAGAAACCACCAAACCACAGTGATAAACAACAAAAGGACTGTTGGGGGAAATGGCATTTGAAACAACCAGAAAAAAGTTTAAGATGACACAAGTATGTCTTTGTTATCGATAACCCTTATTACAAAAAGTTAAAAAAAGTTAAATTCCTCAGCTGATATAGATTGAATGAATGAATTTCAGAATTTGGTCTCTGGGGCTGGAGAGATGGCTCAGCCATTAAGAACATTTGCTGGTCTTGAAGGGGACCTGAGTTCAGTTATCAGTACCTACAGGGCAGCTCATGTCTGTCTGTAACTCCAGTCATGGGGACAAGGAGAGGCAAGACTTGATTTTAATGTCAGTGTCAGGGCCGAGCCCAGGGCACATGTGCACTATGGGCATGGTATATGTGTCTGAGGTCATTGGATAGGGACACATCAGAACTGCAAACTTCACAATAAGCAGGTACTTGCTGTGGGATGGTCTTTCTGTACGCTGTGAATATATGCTGCTACCTCTGGTTAATAAAGAAGCTGCTTTGACCTATGGCAGACGCCATCCAGACACCCAAGGAGTAAGATGCCAGCAGACCAGTAATGCCACAGCCACATGGCAAAATATAGATTAATAGAAATGGGTTGATTTAAGATGTAATAGCTAGCTAGCAAGAAGCCTGAGGTATAATATTACCTAATAACAGGGACATTTGGCTGTGTGGACAATCATTCAAAGTTCTTTTAAATGTTGGGGCATTGACATTCAACCTACAGACCTGGAATATTTGACAGACTTTTCCTGTGAAGCAGGAATTTTGAAGGACTGTCCTACCTTGTCTTGGCAAAGTTTGGCAGTTACCTTCTTTTGTGTCCTTCTTATCCAATTTGGACAGCATATTGTCAGTAGTCCAGGAAAGGGCAGTTTCTTGTCTAGTAGCTAACTTTGCCACAATAAAAGAAAAAAAAACTCCATATGGAAGCTCATTGATGTCCATCATCTCTTTTTGAAGTAAATTGGTGCTGCCAGGAGCAGATGTGACTTACTGACATGAAAAGCCTAAAGTTATTAAAATATCTTAAATTCCATGTTCTGTAGGTCTCTAAAGTATTTGAAGTACATTTGTCTGTCTAAAATATATCTGTTTAACATGGAAAATATACCTAACGTGATCACACATTCCATTGTTAGATGACTCACTATTAACCTGTATTTCTTAATTATCCTAAATAGTTTGTAATAATAACTTTCCTTTTTATTTTTTTTCTTTATTAAGAAATTTTCTACTCACTCCACATACCATCCACAGATCCCCTCTCCTCCTTCCTCCCACACCTCCAGCCCTCTTTCCCAAGCCACCCCACATCCCCACATCCCCCAAATTGAAGTCTCCCATGAGGAGTCAGCAGAGCCCAGCACACTGAGCCTAGGCAGATCCAAGCTCCTTCCCATTGCACCAAGGCTGTGCAAGGTGTCACACTACAGGCACAGGTTCCAGAAGCCTACCCATGCACCAGGAACAGATCCTGATCCCCCTGCCTGGGTGTTCCCCAAACAGTTTGAGCCAAACAACCGTCTTCCATATCCAGAGGGCCTAGTCCAGTCCCATGGGGGCTCCACAGCCACCAGTCCACAGTTCATGGGCTTCCACTAGTGTGGCCAGTCATCTCTGTGTGTCCTCCCATCATGATCTCCACGTCCCTCGCCTGCAGAATCCCTCCTCTTTCTCATCAATTGGATTCCCGGAGCTCAGCCTGGTGCCTGGCCGTGGATCTCTACATCTGCCTCCATCAGTCACTGAACAAAGGCTCTATGATGACAGCTAGGTTATTTGCTAGACTGGACACCAGAGTAGACCAGTCCAGGTACCCTCTGGTCTGCTGCCAGAAGACCAAGGTGGGGTCAACCTTGTGGATTCCTGAGAGCCTCCCCAGCACCCCACCTCTTCCTTTTCCCATGATGTCTTAATTTATCACGGTATCTTCCTCCCTGACTCCCATTCTGTCCCTTTTCCATGCTGACCCTCCCATTTCCCTATGTTCTCATCCCCCACTCCTCACCCTCTGCCACTCCCACACACACCTAGTCCACTCATGTAGATCTCATCCATTTCTCCTTTGCAAGGTCATCTATGTGTCCCTCCTAGGGTCTTTCCCTGTTAGCTAGTCTCTCTGGAGTTGTGGGTTGCAGTCCGACCATTCCTTCCCTCACATCTAGTATCCACTTATGAGTGAGTACATACTATGCTTGTCCCTCTGAGTCTGGATTACCTCACTCAAAATGGTATTTTCTAGTTCCATCCATTTCCCTGCAAATTTCATGATACCATTGTTTTTTATGGCTGAGTAGTACTCCATTGTGTATATGTGTCACATTTTCTTAACCCATTCTTCAGTTGAGGGGCATCTAGGTTGTTTCCAGGTTCTTGTTATTACAAATAATGCTGATATGAACAGAGCTGATCATGTGTCCTTGTGGTAAGATTGAGCATTCCTTGGGTATATGCCCAACAGTGGTATAACTGGGTCTTGAGGAAGACTTATTCCCAATTTTCTGAGAAACTGCCATACTGATTTTCACTTTCAAGAACTGAAAATTTACATTGTACTGTTAAATGAGATGCATAGGTACAATATTTAAAAAAGAAGAAGAAACATAATACTTATATACATATATATATAACCAAAAATAACCTTAAATTTGTATCAATATACAAAAATATCTTAAACAAGAGTAGAAATATATGAGTATTTTCTAACAGAAATAACATTAAATTTGCATCAATATACAAAAATCCATATCAATGTAAAAAATTTGAGATTAATAGTTGTTTTTTAGTTTAAAGTAGGTTCAATAATCTACCCTTTTATCCTATCATTCCTGTATCCCCCTTTTTTCTTTTCAGAAATAGATCCTTGAATCTAATCTTCCTTGCTCAGTTTCCTCCCTTACCATGACCAGTAACAATTTGCAACCAACTCCCCAAATGATAAAAATCCATAATCCATTGAAAAACCAAAGACTACACACTTCACCTCTTGGAAATGTGGGTGGACAATATTTTTAGGGGTGAAGTTGGATAGGATAATAGGCTTCTAATATTTTACAGAATGGTGAGATAATTCTAGAAGTTATTTTTATCCTATTCAACCCTCTAGGTCATATAAAATAACACTAAGTTTAAGCAACTATTGTAAAGCAGAGCCTTTATATGAAGTGCATTCATCACAGGGATTTTCAAGATGATGCACTTAGGCAGAGAAATCTCAATGCTGGAGAAAAAAATCCCAGATTCTCTCTTTTCCTGTTAACGATTCTTTTCCTTGTGTTTCATATTGTGCATATCCAGGGTCATTTTAACAAGTTTATTTTCTTCAGGCTGAGGAATTCTCCTTTAATTATATCTACAGGCTTAATGATAAAGAACTGGAAATTGAACTAACATCTGGACTGTCCCAAAACACCATGAACAAAGGATCAAGCTCTAAAATTAAAGTACCACCAGTTAATTTCAAAGCAGATATTCTATGGAACACTGACCACTAGCCATATTATGGATTGTTATGCAGAATGCCCAGTGATCCACATATCATTAGAAACTTGGTTTTGCAATTTTTCAATCTGTTGATGATCTTCAGTTTCACATTACTGAACAGGAGATGTTCATTTCTGTCGATTACAAATTTGTGTGTTGTTCCTGACATTAAGTGTAGGACAGGACCCCCAAAAACACTTTCAAAGACGAGTTCCTGCTGATAAGTGGCTTTAATTGTCTATAAATAGAAAAATATTTAAAACAATATTCCTATTAATTAATCCCTCCATGAATTGTCCTCAGATAAATTATTGTGATTCAGCAATAAAATAACAGATTTTGGGCAGGAAAATTAATTTTATTATTTTTTTGAATAGGAAAAGATTCATTTTCCAAATAGACTTGGAACAGTTTTGCCAATTAGTATGTTTTAGAATAGTTAAAAATGTTCCATAAAGGTTCATACACTTCAATGCTTTTTCCCCATCTGGTGGCACTGTTTGGGGAGACTGTTGAATCTCTTCAGGATGTAGAGAATATCCGGAGGAAGCAGGTAGCAATAGGGCAGACTTTGAGGTTATAACCTAACCCTACTTCCTGTCCAGTCTCTGCTTCGTGGCCCACTAGCAATATGATCATACAGTTCATAGGCTTGTGGAACTGGTTTGTTGTAGGAATGCAGAAAAATCTGTAACTGTGACTAAGAGAAGTTCTAGAGTGTAATAAACAGGATTAAATGGGCCATTCTCATGGCCATTCAGAAGACCAGCATGCTGACAGAAAGTTGAACAGTATAGAGTGGGCTCATGAGGTTCCAAAACTAAAAGTAACTCCATAGGAACTAAGATAGAAGTCATTTGTATTACATTTTGACAAGGAATTTGGGATCTTGTATGGTGTCATGAAAATTTTAGTGAGGCTGAGTTCAAAAGTTATAAACAAAGTTATTTGGCAGAGGGAATTTATCACTAACCTGTAGTAGGTTAGTGATAAATGCTCTTAGTTTTAGAGTGAGAAAATCTAAAAATGTGAAAAATAATGTATAGTATGTTGAAGAAAGCCTGAAATTTAAAGCCATGGACAAAGTACCTATAATTATGAGATTAACACACTTAAGGAGAAACAGAGTTTTGCACTGAAACAATAGCAAAAGTATATTGTAAGCATTGTGGCGGCTTGTATAAAGGTTGTGGAAAGTAGCTGAAGTCATACACACATGTTCGTATCTCCTCTGTGGAGCTTCTTGGGCTGTGAAGGTCAAACCTAAGATGCAAGGGAGAGTCCAGAACTCTGGATATGCCAAACACATGGGGCATTCCCAGTAGAAAGCTAAAGGCACCAAGGGTACCAGAGAGAGAGAGAGAGAGAGAGAGAGAGAGAGAGGAGAGAGAGAGAGAGACAGACAGACAGACAGACAGACAGACAGAGACAGACAGAGAGACAGAGAGACAGAGAGACAGAGAGACAGAGAGTGCTCACATGTGCTCCAAGAATAAAGGTATAGGAGTGGGTCTCTGCAAGCCCATTCAAAGCAGACCACTCAATCAGAAGTCCTTGATGCCAAAAATAGCGTTCCAGAGATTGGTGGCTTACACTTCTGGGTTTGAGTTTTGCTTTTGTCCTTGCTTTCCCTGCTATGCCACCATCCCTCCATTTTGAAATGGAAACATTCACTCTAGACCAGTGGACCCTCTAGTATATAGTATACTTTTTGATTTTATAGAGGGTCACAGCCAAGAGTTTGTCATGAGTCTTAGAAAACAATGCACTTTGGGAATATATTAAAGCTATTCAAAATTATGGGGAACTTTGACATTAGAATATATTTTGCATTATGAAATGGCCATTAGACCGTGAAAGCTAGGGGTAGAATTCTATGATAAAATGTAAAATGCCCTTGAAAAGTTATGTCATGGAATACTTGGACCCCAGATGGTAGCACCTTTTGGAGAGACTGTGCAACCTTTAGGATGTTAAGTATATCTAAAGGAAATTGGTTTCTCATTGGGCAGAACTTGGGGTTTAGAGACCGGCTTTGTTATGCTTCCTCACTTGTCTGCTTCCTGACCTGCTATAAGCCAAAATGGCCACAGCCATGCCTTTTCTGCCATGATGGGCTGTAATATGAAACCACAAGATTAAATAAACCCTCTTTCTCTTAAATTGCTTATTGTCAGGTAGTCAGTTATGGCAACAAAAACAGTGAAGCTGAAGAGATGTCTCGTAAGTTAAGATCACTTAATGCTCTTGCATAAGACCAGAGTTTGGTTACCAGCGCCCACCCATAACTTACAACCACCCATAACTCCAATTCCAGGGATGGCACTCTCTTCTGGTCTTCAAGGGCACCAGGCACTCATGTGATGTGATTCACATAGATACATTCAGGCAAATACACACTTGAAGTAAAAGTAAATAATGTTTACAAAAAGAGAAGTTACCTTCACAGTTTAAGGAGAATGACTATGCAGACTCATTTGTTGTTACAAACCTTCTAATACAAAATCATAAACAAAAGTAGTTTGTCTCTATAGCTCTCCCAGTACAAAGAAAAGGGTGGGCTATAGGAAATATGGAATTAATATAGAAGTATTGCATCAACAAAGCATTCAGTTTCTGTGCATGCATGAGAGTATGTGGGTTTATTTTTCTCCTTTTGTTACTTGACCATGCTGCATGTGGAATGTATTTGTGAATACATCTGAAACATCACTAGTACTTCAGCAAATATAAAGAAGGACAATCAAATCAAAGTAAAAATTTAACCCCTAAAATGGAATTTGTCTTGCCTCTTGAATGCATAGTACTTCAAGGGAGGTCAGTAAATACTAAATCAAGTTCTAAGATTCAAGGCCTTTTCAATCATAAGGAAAAGTTAATTTCAAAATCCTATACTATCTACAAAGGACCCCCTGCTCCCAGACTCCAAATTCCAATTTTAAGGCCCCTACCAGGTACACTTTAACAGATAATGCACACAGTAGCCTGCAGAGGGAGAGATATTATCTGTGAGTCAAAGAAGATTTAAACCTTATTGAATGTAATGAATGAAACTCCTGTTTTGCACCTACAAGCTAATAATGAAAGCAGACTAAAGACCAGGGGAACAAAATGATTCATCATGTCAACTGCTGAGTAATTTCTTTTCCTGTTTGATGGTAAAAATATGTTGAAATTTATCAAATTCTAGGCAAGTTTCAATTATTTCATAAATGAATTAATGTTTATGTAGAATAGTATTTTATAAACAAAACTACAAATGCTCAAACTATCCCTTAACTTTCTAAGCTTCTCCTACAACATTAAAGTTTATTTAATAAACTTAAATTCTAAAATTATTGTTATATATATATGAATGTGCTAAAAATGTCCTATACACCTTAGAGTTGTTTCTATAAATGTTTCATAAGAATTTTGGATACATTTTGGTTCTTATTTAAGATCAGGTACATAGCAGTTTAAAGGCAGAAGTCAAAATCTGAGCCCACTCACGTGGTAGCCATATGGTCTGTGCATGTCCTTTAATCTCCCATTCTGTTCTCTGATTTCAGCATGCTCCCATATACACCAGGAATCCCATGTTCTTGGGTTCCAATTATACAAAGAGCTCCATCAGGGACAGAGTGATGATAAGACTGTGTCAACAGGTTCCTCTGCAGATTAAAAAGAATAAGTAAACAATGTAAGAATCATGGGGTGTGTGGTGACTACATTTAAGATGCCCAAATAATTCTTCAAATGGAGTAGAAATCAGTCCTGTAAACTTTTGACTGCCCTGTTTGCTGGCTGCCAAATGTAAGTGATCCTCACTGATGGCAGAACACTACCGCTTCTCACCAATCTCCACTAGTGAATGGAAAAGATTGGAGAGGCTGAGATGGCATTAGGTGTTTAAGTAATTGTAATTCCAAGTTCCCTAGAAAGCCACACCATACCCAGTTTTTAATTGTAACAAAAGCTTTTAAAAGATAAGACAATACTGAAGTCCCTATAAACAAGGCAGAATACTCGGAACATGCATTAATCCCACTGACATTTTAGCCTTAAGAATTGTTCAAGGCCTCCCTTAAATTTTTGCTTCTCCTAACTACTTCTCCATATCAAAAATATGGTGTTTCACTACTAAAAATAGTTATATTATTTTATCATGCCTTTGAAATATTTGTACATTTGTTTAGCTGTTCATTCCTTTTATTACTACCATCATAATGACATAAGAAATGCAGAATTAAATGCTAGAGATTTAAAAGCAAACGATGCATAACTTTCCTCTCTGTGTACCCCACACACTTCCTCTCTGAGAAGTATCTTTCAGGTACATCTTTTTCATGGTGAACGACGCTATTGCTGGAAGACTAGCTGAAACACACACTTGTACTTGGCTTCTCTGTCAGATCATCCAAAGTGTCATTCTAGTGCCAAGTTCATGGTCAAGTCCAAAGTAAATGGAGCAGTAGTAGACATTTCACATTACATTAGAGAAAAGCATGTCAACAGAATACAAGGAATTAAAATTTGAGAACCATTATTCAGTTCTCACTATTTTGTACATTATAGGGCAAGTTCTAGCTTCCTGAATATGTGCTGTTTATTTATAGACTAAATGACAAGCATATGCTTTCTCAAGAGATTAATTCATAGGTAACAGAAATCTGAAGCAATCCCATTCAGCAGACATAGGACAAATACCTGCAGGATTAATTTCTTGAATGAAGAGTTCAGTACATCCTCATAGGGAACACTTAATGCTCATCAAGCAACTGAGTGAGGCGTCACTATAAAGTGCTCAATAAAGGCAAAAGAGATTTGAACCAAGAGCCCAATAAATAGCACTTCAACCACCAAACCGTGATTCCAAGGACCTGGGGTGACTAAAAAGAGGATTATCTCTGCTATGGTGGTCTTTGACAAATGCATGGGAAGTTAGTCATTTCTGTGGTTTATTACAATGGGCTGAGCAATTCTATCAAGGAGAGAGAAAAATATTTATTTCCTTTTCCTTCCCAGAGATGAGGCTTAGAAACCAGCCAGACATGCTTTTCATGGGCCACTCTCCTTTGGCAGTCTCATTTCTATTTTATAGCTTCCTTCAGGCCCTGAGGTATACAACATCTGAAGAGTTAAACTTGTTTTGTGAGTGGGAAAGGACTTGTTGAGTCTTAATTTGCTGATTATATCCAAGGCAAAAGATGTTTTACTGACTCTTTCCGAGTATTTGTATGAATCACTCTGGGGCTGTGTCAACACAGTGGAAAACTTATTTCTCTGTTCCTTGCCTATAATGACAGTGAAGTTTCAGCTACAAAAAAAATGCCTCAAGGCCCAGTGATTATTTAATTATCTCCTGGAAAATAATTTCCACCTGTGACAAGGGCATCAACCATCTCCTCCAGCCTGTTAAATTTACTTCTTCCTTCATTTTATCCCCTCAGTCTCCTCAAATCACTTGCCCTGCAGGGAAACATCCAGATTTGGTGTAGTCTAAGGTTTTTATAACTAGGAAGATGTCTCTTTAAAGACAGGACTTCGAAATTACAAATACAGCATTAGGCTGTTTTTTTTAAAGCCTTCCCATGAAAACATTATCTTCATTAGCTTCTGGATTAATCCTCCTATGTTCAACAATTATTCATATGTTTATATAATTTAAAATATATTCATGCTAAAATAATTTCATGTGTGTCAGAAATTCACATTTATCTGGGTATCTTAAATTTTTTATTTACTAAATCTGGTAATGATATTGAGACAAATACAGGAAAAGTATTTTCTAAAATTCCTCTGATAAGTCCACCAATTCCCAGATAGGTAACCTCAGGTCTTCTCTAACTTCCCAAGATAATTAGGCCCAAGATTCTTATATGAATATTTAAATTTTTATTTTCATTCATCTTTGGATAAACACTAGAAATTTTTGTCCAATCCTTCCACAGTTCCATGTGGAAAGAATGTGACATGAATGAATCTGTTTTATTCAAATGTAACATCAGGAGTAAAGAGGCTATGATGATTTGAAATAAATGACAACTGATTGTCATATTAAGGTAATTTGTTCACAATCAAATTCCATCAGTAATGTAGTCTAGCTTCTCAGAGCCTTTGCAGCCTCTTCATCATTTTTACCCAGCCTTCCTGCTTGAGTTGGACCCTTTTGTCAGACCTAATTGAATAAGAAAATACCACCCACTAACACACAGCTTCCTAGATCATGCATGTTAGCCCTGCTCCTCGGACTTCTTTCTGGAGGTAGAGTAAGAACCAAGGTTGTCCCAGTATTTGTTCCAGAGAATACACACACACACACACACACACACACACACACACACACACACACACA
>CABHPH010110387.1:0-20037 GCA_902168325.1 Peromyscus nudipes | reverse complement strand
ACATGTATTTTATGAGTGTGTGTGATGTAGTGTGTGTGTGTTATGATCAATGTGAGGAGGTCCATGCAAAAGCTCATATATCAGTCCTCAACTGCCTCCTTCTTCGAGAGAGGTCCTCTTGTTCACTGCTTTGTATGCCAGCCTAGATGGTAAGTGAGATTCCTGGAGATTCTACATTTTGTCTCCCATTTCATTGACAAAGCCCTGCATTACAGTCATGTGTTGCTATGCCAGCTTCATGTGTGTTTTTTGTCAGTTAATGTGTGTCTACACACTTATGGAGCAAGTACTTGGTTCACTAAGCCTTCACCTCAGTCTGGTTTTACTCTCTATAAACAGCGTATTTTGTTGCAAATGTGCACAGCCAACCGAAAAACAATAAAACTCACCTTTGCCCTATGAAGGTATATTTACTTGTAAAACATCTTCTCATTATGTTTGTTTACATTCAGCCAACAATATTTACAATGTTCAGTGGAAAAAATTGGAGAGTATTTAAAATAGGTTCAAATTTATTTAATTAGAGGAAACTGAATTGTATAAGGAGAAGTTTCACAAAAAAAAGAGAAAAGCCGGGCGGTGGTGGCGCACGCCTTTAATCCCAGCACTCGGGAGGCAGAGCCAGGCAGATCTCTGTGAGTTCGAGGCCAGCCTGGGCTACCAAGTGAGTTCCAGGAAAGGTCCAAAGCTACACAGAGAAACCCTGTCTCGAAAAACCAAAAAAAAAAAACAAAACAAAAAAGGAGAAAAGTAAGAACATGAAGATCAGTTCATTAGATCACAGGCTGCACTTTAAATTATGTAAATGGTAAAGATTTCCCAGATAGAGGACTTCTAATGGAGGAAGACAGGAAAGCCATCTCTCTCTCTTTTAGGATCTTGGTGACCATGCACTGGATACAGAAACAGATCAAAACCTGTGCCTGAATTTATATAATTTAAAAGAAAATTTTTATATTTAACAAAGTTTAAAACTATAATTACAAGTATTTGGCTGAATTAAAATAACAAAACAAATGAACAGAAGCAAAGCCTAGGAAAACATTAATTTTCTCTAAGGCCAATTGCACACAATGAAAAAGAGATATAGAATAAGCATTCATGCATGCTTCCATCTTCCTTTTCTGCATCCTGGTCTTTCTGACTAGAGTTTCTCTGACTACTGAGGTACAGTGCCTTTTCTCAAGGTTATTTTCATAAGCTTTCATCCTTCAACGAAGGAATCTAATGTATATTTCTCCCCTTGTCGGGCCAGCATCTATCCCTGACACTTTCACATGGGATTTTTCCTTTACAGATTAAATTGGAAAGTGGAAATAATTTCTATTCATTGCTCATCCCAAAGCCAAGCATCTAAACAGTTTTCTGATTATGGGTTTTAAGTCAAATCACTGAGGGGAAAGGGAGGTATAAATAATTTAGAGACTGAGCAAAGTAAAGTTAGCAAAATACTTAAAACAGACTCATGGACATTAATTCATGCTTCCTATTTGAAATAACAGAAGGAAGGTATTTTAGCCTCTAGATTCCATCTGGTAGAATGGGAAACTCATGACTCCTTAACCTTCCATTTGCTGTTTCCATCTAAAGGGGGAAAGTATGAAAATCCGTATTACTTTATCTATGGAAAGGGAACTTTATATTTAGTTGCACAACAGATAGATGGAGAGGCCTATCTGTTTCTGTCTCTCTTTAAAGATCATTATGTAGTAAACATGAATAACTCCTAACTACATTCTAAATATTTGTTTTTATACCCACAGAGAAGTACAGTCCTCACCCCTCATCAAGGATAGTCCTCTTTGTAAAAGATGCAGACCAGTACAGAAAACTACAACTGATCAAAATTCAGAGCTATGGAACTCAGTCGCAAGGAATACATCAAAACTTCAGATCCTACACCTAAGGCTCTGGCATCATTTGAGAACAGGGTATGGATAGATTTTAAGAGCCGGAGGATTAGGCATTTTTGCCATAAGATTGTATCTCATAGGACTGTCAGAAGTTACAGCCATAAAATCTCACCAACATGACTGCCTAAACATGAGATGAACAGGGACAATCCCAACAGAGATGCTTAAGTGACAGCAGCAATAGAGACACTAAAGTAGACAGGAGAGAGCAGAGAAGCTCTCAGCTCTACACAAAGAACAACAAGGAATTGAGCAATGCTGAGAACAGCAGTAGTCTTACTCGGAAGAGAACACACAGTTTGGCCATACAATACCAAATGGTGAAACATGACAGTGTGCACACAGGTAACAGTATACAGAGTGAGCAGCTTGCATTTATGTATTTAGAAATACAAAAGCATATACATATAAATTTGTAAGAACAAGCAATGAGAAGAGAGGCCATGAATGTGAAAGAGAACAAGAAAGGGTATATGGCAGGGTGTAGAGGGAAGACAGGGATGAGGAAAAATATTGCATTACTTTTAATTGCTTAAAACACAATTGTCATCAAATAGCTACTGTGCATTTTCACCTGTTTTATACAATCTCTAGACTTAATATACACAGGAATATCAGTAACCCAAGACAGCTATGTGAAGATACTGCTATATCAGTAACACATCCGTGCCGTGTCACAAAAAATAAAATTGTATGGATGAACACACATAAAAATCAAAGCATTTAATTATTGAATCAGTAGTCATTGGATCAGTAGACTCTCTTCATATAAACATCATATTCTAAGAAGAAATTTGGTCCTAATTTTTATCTCAACTAATTTTTTTTTTTTTGGTTTTTCGAGACAGGGTTTCTCTGTGTAGTATTGCGCCTTTCCTGGAACTCACTTGGTAGCCCAGGCTGACCTCGAACTCACAGAGATCCACTGCCTCTGCCTCCCAAGTGCTGGGATTAAAGGCGTGTGCCACCAACACCCGGCTCAACTAATTTAATATGATTTTAAACATACATATGTTTAATTTTTTATATGATATATAAGGTTAATGTATGTATTCTGGGATCAGCTTCAAGGTTTTGCTAGATCAAGTACTGTATCATATTACCACCCTTCCCTGAGACCTGCTTTTGAAGTTAGTAAAATCTGAAGCCATTTGAAAGTACTCTTTCTTACTCATAGTCTTTTAGTAACAATAGACAGAGATTTATTCATTGTTGTGCTGTAAAATTACTTTATATAACACACATTGTTGGACAGTCCCTCTTGATTTGCACACTCATCTTTAGCTTCATCTCAGCCTCATTTTTATCCTTGTATCCTTAATAAGATATTGACATCAGGTTTTGAAGAACATGAGATACCCACTGGGTCAACCTACTCACCTTATCTTTGAGGAGATGAGGAATACATGTGATTGTTGAAGAATGTTGAGTTTTGCCTTTATTTCCATATTTCCCACACAATAAATAAATTTTATAATGTGGAGGTGTAAATAAGTTCTTTTAGGTGTTGGCTGGATAAGTTAAACACAATTCTGTTGGCGCATCTTTGCTTCCCTCTCTATGTTCTCCTAGTGAATGTCTTTGGGCCACAGCTTATCTGATCAACACAGTTTTAAGTAAGAAATTAACATCCTGAGAAAATTTAGGTTAAGGGGAAATTCCACATGGAAGCAACAACAGAAACAGAAAACCAAAACTTTAAACTTCATGAGTGTTTTGTTTTATTTTCTATATTATTTTGTTTTGCTATTATTATTCTTGTAAATCTCACCCAAGAAGCCTCAGGGAAGAACCGCTGGCAATCTTCCCTAGGCTGCTACTACTGAAACCTAATGGAATCAAATGAAGTGAAACAAAAAGGAAATTGAATGTTTGATAAACTGGGATGCAACTCAGAAGAAACTATTTTATTTGTGCCTGTTTGGCTGTGTTCTATGCATTAGCAACATGGACAGTAGAGAAATCCCAGAACCAAAGCAGTTTGTATAAATCTCACCCTCATTTTAATTGGGAACAGCCTATACAGACATGGACATGTGCTGTTTCGTGAATAGGTACAAATTGGATAGTTCCAACAGTGGTATGGATACCAAAAATGGTATCTGTTTCAATGAAGGAGGTCCAATTAAAAACATTATATTTTTTAGAAGACTGCTCATTTATATCTTAGAATGTATGAGTTAAAGTGCACATGAGAAGCTTCAAATATACCTTTTAGAAACACTAGATGATTCTGAAGATCAGTAGCAGACTCAGGCTTCATAGAACACACATACAGACACACACAGTCACACACATATGGATGTGTAAAAATACTTAGAATGATGATTATAGTGTTTGCAAATGATCCTCTGGTATGCACAGGTTAGGCAAGTCTAATGTACATTTCATATTACTATCTTAGGAATATATAAGAAAATTATATATAAATAATTATGATAAGTCCATAGAAGGTATTAGGTAATGTTTGCATTATAGTAATTACTGAATTTCAACAATTTTCAGTACTAGAAAGGCTTATCAAAGAAAATTTTCCATGGGACTTTCTAAAATTTGATGTTACTGATAATTTTCCTTTTCTACTCTTCCCTAAAATGTCTTTCCTTTCACTTGCTAACATTAATGCAATTTCTGGGAATGTATTCATACCTGCACACAAGTACATTTCTCACTACAATGCTAAGGTGTGAATTGTAATTAACATAAGTCTATCATGGTAATACAGTTCTATATTGTAGTGGATGGCAAAATATATAAATATATTATATATATATACATATATATATATTCAAAGAAAATATTCAATGACAGCAGAGAGAAAAGTCCGATGGGGCTCTCATGGAAAATTATCGTCATTCTTAAGACCAATCTGTAATTTCCTTATATTTCAAAGGTCACCCACCACATTTGGACATGACCTCTACCAATGGAAAAGGTATATTAAGAATCTGAGTGGAGCTAACTTGAGATAAACCAGGACATGATTCCTAAACTGAAGTGAAAACATAAAAATAACATGATCAGGAATGCGGTCAGGAGACTCTGCATTGTAGTAATGCTATAATTGTAGATGCTGTCTCATACCATGTTTTTATTCACAGAATTTAATTACAGTTGTGGGCTGTATCTTACTTTGATACATATGTCAGTCAGCCATTAACTTGAGGCAACCATAGCACAGTTAACTTAGGGGATAGAACTTAGTTCCTAGAGAACCCACTATTACAGGCTTATTGTTATTATTCTATGTGTCAGTATGAAACATGTCGACAGTCATCATTGAAGATGCTTCTGTCCTGGTAGCATTGGCCAATGTTAGAAAAGGGGAAATACTGAGTAAAAGTAATCAGTGTTTGTAAGCTGACATTTTCTTTTTTTTCTTTTTTTTTTTTTTTTTTTTGGTTTTTCGAGACAGGGTTTCTCTGTGTAGCTTTGCGCCTTTCCTGGAGCTCACTTGGTAGCCCAGGCTGGCCTCGAACTCACAGAGATCCGCCTGACTCTGCCTCCCGAGTGCTGGGATTAAAGGCGTGCGCCACCAACGCCCGGCGTAAGCTGACATTTTCTAATCACTTCTATTTTCTTACAAAAATTTGTACTTTTATCCATAACTCTGTTTCTATAATGCTCAAACTACAATCAAAATTTAACAAATTAATCTCTCACAATACAGTTTGAAATTTCAGTAAAAATGATCTGGGTGTTGAAGGACAGATAAATTTCATTTTTATGCTTCACAAAATGGTTTTGCGTACCATATTCCCAATACCCAGATACAGTGCACAAGGGGAATCTAGTAGAGGTAGTGTTTAGGTGACAGAGTACTTCACTGAAGGAAGGTATCACCAGGGAATTGGTCCTTTAAGCATCTTTCAAGTGAAGAGCAAGGGCTTTAGCATCCTAAACCTTCCTGCATTCTGGGTAACACCAGGAACATCCTGTTAAGCATTTCAGTAGGTTAGATCACTGCCTGTAAATCCTAGTAACTCTTGCGTTCTGAATATTGTGAAAGCCAGGGTCAACATGCCAATCTCACCATAGTAATATAAACCTTTACTTAGTTAATCAAGTTTTTTTTTCTGAATAAAATATATTCACATATTTTGTCCTGGTTAATTTTGAATGATATGAAGGAGAAGAAAGAAACACACCAGGAAAAAGAGAAAATAATGAAAAACTTAGAAGTTAGAATTCCTGAGAAAAAATGCAAATAGGCATTTAAACTAATGTTAAATAGTAAAAAACACAATTAAATGTGATTAAATAGCAAGAAATAGTCTGTCATATCAACTATTACAAATATAAAAATATATCCAATTACAAATATAACATTACATATATGTGTGTATAACTGAAATAAAGACATGTTAAAGTTTGCAAAGATTATTCAACACAGGAAGATTAGCATGAATTATGATTTTAAAAGCAATCACCACAGAGAAAAAAGTAGGGATAAACAGGAGAATAAAACTAAAGTATATTTAAGGGCTTTCCCGAATAAGATAAATAAGGTAGTCTATTATTTTAAAATGTGTGATGTCTCCATGATTTTAAGGTAATGTTAATTATAAGTCACAGGCACCTTTCTATCTTCAGAATACTACCCCCAAATGTAAGACACTCAGAATAACAAACTATACAGATAGCCACAACTACACATACGGGATTGGAAAAGTCTATCAGCACAGGTGTTGAGAATATTTATAGAACGTTAATAGAGGTGCAATTTCTCCCCTAAAGGAAAGTTAATATGGCAGAAACCTTCCAAAATTGGTTAAATCATAGTTATGGGCATGTAATTTACAAGTTGTCCACCAAGTAATAGTTAAGTGTGTGTGATAGAGAGAAAGAGAGAAAGAAAGAAAGCATGTGTGTGTTTGTGTGTACCTAAAACAAAATCAATGATAAACATATAAAAATATTTCTAACCAATGCAAATTTACAGAATTGTTATCAATAATTGCAATTTCCAGGGAAAAAAGGCATAATTGAAAAGAAAGATTATTTCGTTTTTAAAATGTGTTTGTTTATTTGTTTTTTCCTCAAATATTACATCCTGGCCACAGTGTCCCCTCCCTCCTCTCCTCCCAGTCCTCCCGACCACCTTCCTTCTCCTCTGAGTCTCTCCTACTTTATTTCTACAGAATGAAGAATACATTAGTCAACTCTCTATAGTGGATCAATATCCAGAACTTGTGAATAATTCAAAAGATTAAAAACCAGGATACCAAATAATCCAAATAAGTGAAAAAACAATATTCAAATAAAGTAGTACAAATATCCAAGAAATATAAAAAGTTCAACATCTTTAGCCATCAAGTGAATGCAAACAAAAATGCCTTGATACACAGCGGTACAACTGAGTCAGTATAATGCTTGCCTTGCAAGCATGAGGACTTGAATTCAATCTCCAGAGCTCATGGTAAAAAAAAATTAAGAAATAAAGAAATTGGGGAATGGTATTTAGACACTTGTACTCCAGATCCAGGGAGCAGAGACAGGTAGATTACTTATGTTTTCTAGCCAGCCTGACTAAGTTCTTGGTGAGCACCAGGTCAGAGAAATTGGTTCAATGATTAAATAAAATATTTTTTTAATAAATTAAAAATAATTAAAACTAAAAATAGGTGGATAAAGCCTAAAAAAATGGAAAATGTCTTCAACCCTGCATACTACATTTGTATACACACATACACACACATACACACACACATACACATATGCACAAGCACATACACACATACACATACATACACACATGCATGCACACACACATATCCACACACATGCACACACACATATACACACACATACACACAAACATACATACACACATGCACACACACATAAACACACACACACACACACACACACACACACACACACTACATTGAGATTTCCTGTCATCCCATTTCAGATATTTATTGTCACTAAAACAAGCAAATAAATATTGGTGGGGACATGAGGAAAAGGGAACTGTTATATAATACATAATGTTTGCAAGAATATGCATTAGTCCTTCTACCGGGATCATGAGAGATGATACTTTAAAAAAAAAAAGGCCTATTATGCAATGGAGTTTTAATTCTTCCCAGTATACATCTAAAAGTATTGCATTGAAATAAATTTACTATAAAGATTCCTGCATTGTTTATTATGACTCTACTCATATCCATAATATAAACTATGCTAAGTGTCTTTGAGTGTATGAAGGAGTAAAAAAATACCATATACATATACAACGATGTTTTTATTCAGCTGTGAAGGAGAATAACATTATCCTGTTTGCAGGAAAATTGATAGAACTGGAGATAATCCCATTTAGTGAAATAAGCCACACTACCATGACGAATATTGTTTCCCTTCTCTAATGCATGAAATTTAAGGGGGAATGAACAGGAAAATGTAGGTGGGCTATTGCCAATGAAGAAGTAGAAAAGTAAGAAGAGTGATGATGTATAAGTATAGACTTGAGAAGGAGTGACTCTGATCAGAATATATTATACATATGAGTGAACTTATCCTGATGAAATGTATTGTACTACATAATTAAGATACAGTAATACATTATTAATTAATTACTGAGTCAAGTATTAGGATTAATTGCGAAGTCCCAAGGGAATGCATATTTGCTGTAATCCTAGTACCAGCAAGACTACTGACAAAAGTAGATGGACAGTCAAGGCCCACATGGGATGTATAACTGAAATTAAAATTAAAATAAAAAAGAAAATGTGAGGATGAAGTAGTTTGAGAATAAAATGTCTCACCCATGCTCCTCTGTTTTATCATTGGGTCTCTGGGTCCTTGATCTGCTACTGGGGTTAGCAGATATTGAGACTTTTTGGAACTAGAGCTTATCTTCAAAGATAGACCTTGAGAAATATATTCTGGCCCAGATTCTGGTCTCTTCTCCACTTCCTAGTCAATAAAGAGGTTGTCAAGTCCCATGGAAAGCTCCTTTTGACACAGAACCATCTGCTCCAGTAACCACACCTTCCCCTCCAAGATGGACTGTATGTCATAAATTGTAAACCATAATATGCCCCTTTCCCGTGAAGTTCACTTGTTTAGGTAGTTCATCATAGTGGCAATGACGGCAACCAATAACAATAATAACTGGAGGTACAAGATCAAAAATGAAGCATAGATGCTAGGTTACATTTCTGTTCGGTTTTATAGCTCATTGTACTACCCATGGATAAATGAAATAAAATATACAAAATATACAGAAATACTGAAAATATTATTATTTTTGGTTTTAAATCTTTCAATAGAAATCTATGAAATAGTTTACTAAAAAAAGATAAACATGTACATCTTTGACATAATGTATAAAATATGCAATAAATTATTGCATTTTTGAATTAACCACTGGAGATTTTTTTTTAAAGATTTATTAATTTCTTTTGCATATATGAGTGCTGTATCTGCACGTCTAACTTTATGCCAGAAGAGGGCATCAGATTGCCTGAGAGATGGTTGTGAGCCACCATGTGGTTGCTGAGAATTGAACTAAGGACCTCTGGAAAAGCAGCAGGTGCTATTAACTGTTGAGCAATCTCTCCAGCCCTGCATTTTGAATTGACAATAATTAAACATCATTAATTGTCACATGTATAATTTACTATTGCAGCAATGACACTATGAAAAAATTTACAAAGGCTGGACAAGTCCAATAAGGGACATATTTTAAAACTTTCCTTAAGTATTTTAAATAAGATCTTACATATAATAAATATTTAAGGCTAAAAATTGCATTATAGGGAAACAACAATTCCCTACAAAATTTTTGAGTCAACACAGTATATAAAAAAAAATTAAATATGAAGAATTCCTCTTTATGATCTGAATCACATCTGGGTAGGTACACATGGACACCTGTACACACACACACACACACACACAGTAAAAAATCAAATAATCCAAACGGTATTTCTTTTTAACATAACATTCTTTTCTTTTGACTATGAAGGCAGTGTGACCAGTCATCTCATGGTACTGATTTATTGATCTTCCCACTATGATGACCTGCATGCTAAAACTGAAAGCCAAAATAAACACTTATTCCCTACAATTGTTTTCCATTTTTGTCATAGCAATGGAGGAAGTAATCAGGAAAAGTTGTATGAAGAAGTGTGCCTTTTACTGTGACAAACTACCACATGGTTTGTAGCCTTTGCTGCTGGTTTTCATGATGACATGGCCTCTATTAATTTCAGTAATTTAAGTCTTTGGTGAAAGAGCAGGAAGAATTAGAAAATTCACAGAGGGCAAAGGTAAAATGAGAAAAAGATGAAAAATACAAACAAACCAAAATTGAAAGCATATATAGTTGTTAGAGTTGTGCCATTAAAGGGAAACACACACATATATACACACACACATCCTAAAATTAAGCACAACAAATAATATATATATATATATTATATATACATAATATAATAAAACATTTATTATAAGACAGTAAAATGTAGAATAAAAGTACTACCAAATGTACAATGGTTCAGTAACAGTCGATGGTAATTTTCTATTTATCCATTTGCTACATGGATATTACCCTTTGTTTGATACTTTCTGACTTTAGTTTATTGAAAGATAATCAATTTTTTTCTGCCTCATGGTTCTTCCACACTTCATTTCCCTTTTTTTAAACATAGTCATACCAATTGAACAGGAAGGGAGGGAGGGAGAGAGAGAGAAACAGAGAGAGAGAGAGAGAGAGAACACAGGAGGGAGGGAGGGACAGAGAGAGGGAGGGAGGGAGGGAGGGATGGAAGGAGGGAGAGAGGGAAAAAGGTGGATATAGGCAGAGTTTTGTGAGGCCTAACTCATATATTTAAATTAACCCATATTTCTAATCTATGCTTTGCCACATGGTTCCTGGCTTGTTACCTCATTTTTTAGAAGTCCCGCTTCCTCGGTGGCTGGCTGGCATCTCCTCTGACTCTGCCTTTCTTCATCCCATCATTCTCAATTTGGCTTTCTGCCCTAAATTTATCTTGTTCAGTTATTGGCCTATCAGCTTGCTTATTAAACCGATTATAGTTACATATATTCACATAGTTTACAGATGGATTATTCCATAGCATTTCCCCCTAATTAAAAAGGAATGTTTTAACTTTAACATGGTAAAATTATAGACAAAAAAAAACACAGTTGTTGAGTAGGAATTACAGATACAATATCCAGTCCATTTGTATTTGACAAAAATAGAGGAAATATTCTATAATTTATTTTATCATAATGACTCCAAAGTTCTGTGCCTAATTTACCTTCTATCATTACTGAGGAAAGGGCTGGATAGATAGCTCAGCCGTTAAAGGCTAGGCTCACAACCATAACTAAGGAAAACTATAACTATTTAGTCTTCAGCTCCATCGAGGCCCGCAGAAGGTTGAAATATTACCTAATGATGGAGACATCAGGCTGTCTGAACAGTCACCTCTGCAATAATGGGGCATCCATCTCTACCCTACAGCCTAGCATATTTGGCAGACTTTTCTGTGAAGCAGGGGATTTTGAAGGGCCATCGTACCTTGTCTTGGCAAAGTTCAGCAGTTGCTTTTCTATCTGTCCAGCTTGTCCAATTGGACAGCGTACTGTCAGCAGTTGAGGCAAGGGCAGTGAGGCAAGTGGTTAGCTTTTCCACAAAGAAAGCAAACTCAGTATGAAATTTCTTTAGTGCCCATCATCCTCTTTAGAAGTAGATCAGTGCCGCCAGGAGCAGATGCATCTCATGTCAAGAACAGTCCAAGCTATTAAAACATTTTAAATGCCATATTCTGTAGGTCTTTGAAAAGTTTGAAGATTAGCCACCTATCTGAAATATAACTCTGTATACTGAGAAAACCTAACTAACATGACAATAAGTTTGATAGTTATGGGTGACTATTAGCTTGTATTTCTTTATATTCTAAATGGCTTTTAACAACTAAAACTTCACATTGTATAAATAAACAAGCTGTATAGGTACAAACTGTTTAGGTAATACCTTAAGCAAAAATAGAAACAGATGTACAGTATAAGGACAATAATTTCAAATTTGTAACAATATATAAAAATATCTTAAACAGAAGTAGAAATATATATACAGTATAACCAAAATAACCTTAGGTTTGTATCAATATATAAAAACCCATACCAGTGTAAATTATTTAAGACTAATAGTTGTCCATTTTGTATGAAAGTAGATTCAATAATCTATCTTTTTATCCTATCATGTCTATTCCCTCCCCCCTGTTTTGACCATACCCAATAGCAAACTTGTAACCAACTCCCCTACAGGATGACAAATATTGATAACCCAGTGAAAGACCAAAAACCACCCAACCTACCTCTTGGGTATGTAAACATCCTGTTCTTAAAATTACTTCCTGTTGTCTGGTGGGCAATGGCATCTCTAGAGGACCCTGAAAAAAAAACAACAATGTTCAAGCCCTGGAAGAGCTAGCTGTATCATTTGTTGCCCATCTCTGAGTAATGGGAAAGTGAAGGGCTTATCTGAAGTTCTGGCTGGAGTAATGCATGGGGGTGGACCATCTCAGAAAGTCACCTTGAAATTATCCTGAGCAGGAAGATTATGTGAAAGATTCTGGAAATGGGAGAAAGTAGGGAAGAAAGCCAGAAGTAATTGAATAAAAGAAAAATGATGTGCTTCTATTTTTAAAAGGTAGAAAATTGTATTTACAAATATGCTATAAACTATCAGTGGAACTCACTACATTAGAAACAGCTAAAATAGTGATTTAATAAATGAAGGCAGGCACTGTGCTCAAGAGAACATAGATTTGGGTAACCACTTACTTCGACAAGCTTTATCAACTGTGTATTCAAGTACAAAGTTATCTTGAATCATCCACCCTTAATTTCTATGACTGAATTCCATATATCTCTATCAATACCTAACATGCCGAATCTTAATCATATTTTTAAGTTTCCTTTGTGTACCCAGGGCTTCATTTTACTAACCTCTTGCATGTATAAAGTCATAGTGTTGAGTTCTATAAAAGGCTCAAGATAGCATTGCTTTTTTGGAGAGTAGTGGTAAAGCTGAGGAGCAATGTGTCCATTACCATTGTGATAAGTAATATTGCCTGGCATCACAATCTTGTCATCATGGCTACTCAAGAGAAGGCTGAAAGGAAGGTTTCAAGTTTAAGGAGCTGTCTTGGCTATTTAGAAGAATATTGGCCTACGTTGCTTTGTTTTTAATAAAGAAAAAGGCTTGTGATATTGCTCAGTTGTAGACTGTTTGACATTTATGGAGACGTAGGTTCAACTACAGGCACTATAAAAATAGTAATGAAATTTCTGGGCTGCACTTTTAGGATACAAGAAAATTAAGAAGTCTGGATTTAATATGTGGAGTACTGCTTGCATAAGAGTGAAGCAAAGCATAAAATGACTGCGGATGTAGGTCATTTGTAGAGTTCATGTCTAATATTCATCAAGGCCTGGGTTACACCCTCAGTTCCACAAAAAAGTGGGAATGATGTCCCAAGCCTGTAATCCCGCCACCAGGGAAATAGAGGCAGTGAAGAAAGAATTTCAAAATCATCTTCAGCTACTTAGCTAACCAGGGCCAGTAATCTTGTCTCAGAATAAATAGACAAACAGGAATAAATGATAAAGTACCAGAAACTCTGAGAAATGTTTTTAAAATCAGCTAAAATATACTTCTTCCTATACAGGATATCATTGAAGTGATGTATGAGTATAGGGGCCAGGCTTACCAAGAAATTATTGAAGATAGAAAAAGGCAAAGCAAGCAGGGAAACAGAATGTGCGATTTAAACACCTAAATCACTTGGAGTTAATTTCAAGATAGCCAGAAAGAATAATATTTCAAGATTGCCAGAGCACAATGTGACCTGATGGGTAATTTCTGACGAGTAAAGGTTAATTGTTTCTATAAACTCTCAACATATATATCAATGGTTAACTGACCCTTTAGCACATTGCACACCCCTGATTCATTGGTTTTACAGGCTGATTACAGATCTGGGGTGTGGAAATTAAGAGCCTCACATTAGGCCTTGAAATTACATGCTTATATTTTACCTAAAAGGACACACACCATCAGAATGGTACAGATTTACAAGTAGTAACCGCTTAGATGTTGCATCTGTGAATGATGTTTTAGGGGATTGGTGAAAAAACAAACCGTTTGTCCCTCTTGTCGCCAGAGTTAGCTTAATTTCCCAAGTGAACTCGGTGGAGCAACTTCTGCCTCCGCTTTGATGTTCTATAGCTTAGAATACAGATAACATTTTTTTTCTGCTGCCTGCTCTCTTAAGCAGATAAATGCATAATCTCCAAAGTTATTAGCATATCAGTGTCTAATTGAGTGTAATAAAAAATGAAAAATCCTAATAACTTTCCTATATGTCACTCCCATAGACCTCAATTATTCAGAAGCTTCATAATGCTGCTGCTGCCTAGTGGAGTATAGCCCATTAAATATGCAACTAGGCTAAAATATAAAATTTCCTCAAATACTCACAGGATGAAATCATGGTGGTATTTTAAAATTTAATGTTGCCTAACCTGCAACACAATGAATTCCTCTACTTGGATATAAAGTTTATGGTGTGAAAGTCCAAATTAATCCGCAGTGTTTTGTGGAACTAGTCACAACCTAATTTTTAGATTCTTTTGCTCAAATTTCATTTTTCTCTTCTCAGTATGTAGTTTACTAACAAGTTTTAGAATTTGAAAAGAAGAATTGCTATCTAAAATATTACCATGGATATTATTTAATAAAAACCCAGAAAACACTAGTAAAAATAAAATTCAATTAAAAGAATCATGTTGCTACTTTTTTTCCACTGTCTAAACATGCATGTATATAACTGTGATGTATATATGTGGTGAGAAATGAAGGGTATAGAAAAACCATGCCAAGTTTTATGAAGACGAAAGCATTCAAAGTTGTTTTATTCCAAGTTTAGTTATGTTAAATATTAAACAATAACTGTATCACCTGACAGACAGAGTGAATGTTACATTTTTATAATATCAAACAATAACTGTATCACTTAACAGACAGATTGAATGTTACATTTTTATAATATCAAAATGTGTCTTTTTTGTAATCTTTATTTTTTGAGTTTGCTACTTTGGTCACTATTGAGTTTGCTTAAAACTGAAAGTTTATTTTGAAAATTAATCTCTCCATGAAAGCATTTTTATTGCTTTCTGTTTTGTTGATTTAAACTATAATAAAACTTCAAATAAATTTTCTTTAAGGAAATTGTCTCAAGGAAATTTTGCTTGGATCTTTGTTTATTTTTGACAGTTTCATGAACCTATACAATGTACTATTATTATCTTCTACCCTATTATCCTCTATCATCCCTTCCATTCCCTCTGAAATCCTTTCCAACAATACCCCCGTGGCCAAAACACTGAAGAAAATGATTCCCCCTCCAGACGCAATCTTCAGTCAGTAACTCCTCAGGAGATGCTGCCTCCTCGTAGGTTACTCCTCTAATCTAGATAGAATGTTGAGGCTCTCAACTCAGGCAGCAATCAATTGTTGTGTGTTCATGATAGCAATAATGCTGAAATAATAGGATGGCAGTATCTCAAGGAACCCTTTTCACCCTCTGGCTTTTCTATCATGTCTGTCTTCTCTTCCGAAGACATGTGAACAAGCTCAGAGAAGCCTGAGGAAACCAGTTCTGCTGATATATTCTTTTTAGCTCAGAGAAACTAATAATAAACTTCTTTTCACCAAGAAAGGTAGGTAGAACAATTGTACTCACTTAAGAAATAGAGTTTATGGCCTGTAGTGGTGGCACACGCCTTTAGTACCAGCAGTTGGGAGGGACAGGAAAGTGGATATCTGCGTTCTAGAGCAGCAAGGAAACACTGTTTGTCATAATTTTTAAGACTGTCAGTAGAAAAATAATAGGTAAGTTAAAAAACAAAACAAAATGGTGAAACAATATTTGATGATGAGATTTCTGAGCACCAGGTAAATGTTTATTAGCCAAATTTTCCTTGAAAGTGTTTGTAGTATGTGGACTTAGTATATATTGCCAGAAAACAAAAATATGCACTTGGGGAAATATTTCAAAGGTGATTAGAAGAAAACTCTATAATCATATATTATATTCAATGAACACCTTGGTTTTTGGATGCATACCCTCTGTCTTTATCTCTTATTCTCTCTCTATCACACACACATATACTGAACAAGTACAGAGATATGCAATATTTATGTTAGTCTTTCCTTTCCATTTCTTAAAAATTGTTTATTAGTTTGCTTCCAAGATTATTAATTGCAGCCAGGCAACTCAGGAAACAATTTGAAAAACATTTTTTATCAATTTAATCTTAGCTCATTGTGAGTTAGTACTTTAATTTTTACAAAACTTCAATAATTATTTTGAGATGAATGATAGATGAGCTAGGTATAAAATTCTGAAGTTCCTACTGGTGTGTTTTGAAAATCCTCACTTTAATGGTCATCTTAGTCTACTTGCTTGTATGAGTTAAACAGTTTGTCATTTATTAGTGCACATTCTTCCCTCTTAAATTTCATTTGTTCTATTCTTAAGGTTTATCAGGATGTCCCTGGATTAGAATTGACTATTATTTACATTGGAGTTTGATTTACATTAGGAAAAAAGTAGATCTTTCAAAGTTAGTCTTCTTTCTTTTAAATATCATGTTTTTTAATGATCATCTCTTTTCACCTTTTTCTAATTCTTATTATTTGATCATTATGCCAAGTCACTTTTATCCCACATTTTATGGACTTTTTGATGTATAATTTTAGTAAAAATTTCAATATTGTATATCCATTAAATGTTTTATCTTCCTAATGAACTTACCTAGTAGAGGATTTAACCCTATTTTATTATTTAAATTGTGCATTTTGAAATGAGTTTCCAAATAACATTTTTCTTTTATTAGTTAAAATTCTTGTTTAATACTTTTAATCTTCTCTCTCTCTCTCTCTCTCTCTCTCTCTCTCTCTCTCTCTCTCTCTGTGTGTGTGTGTGTGCTATATATCAGTATGTTGTTGTGCCTATGGGCATATTGTATTCTTGATTAATTGTTTTATATTCTCCTTAATTCTTATTTTTGAAGTATTCTTAAAAATACTTCACTAAAATATTTATCTAGAGTATGACCTTCTTACATTGTTTCATTTTATGACATTTTTCTAAATATTAACATTTCAAACTTCAGTTGCTGATTTCCTTAATTGATTAGATTTTCCATTTTATTCATGCTCTTTTCTCTGTATGTATACTTGGATTGTAGCTTAATACCATGTCTATTTAGCAAATAATACCAGTATGTCCTCACTAGAGACTTAGAACTTTCCCAGACAAGAGTTCTTGGCTCAATTTCCAGTTCCCTCCTGTGCAATCAACTTTAAATCCAACTAAAAAGCAGTTGGTTACTCACATTACCTCAATGCAACAATTTCATCAAAAGAATGATCTTTACCAAGCAAATGATTCCTGAAATTTCCAAGGTGCAGAACTGCGTAAAACTCTTGATGTCTATTCTCTGTCAGCAGCTTACATAGCACCTTTGTGTACTATGAAAGTTAGTCAGAAGAATGGTAAATTTCAGGTCAGTTTCTCATTGATGTCTGCACATTCTGTGATCCATATGTATGGTGTCTTGACCAAAAGTTTATGATCAATTCTGTTAAATAAGCAAGAGAAAAGACAACAGATTATACTGCTTGGGTATTGATGAATTCCTCGTGATGAACAGCCGAAAGGGATATGTATCATATTTTGGAGATACTGAATTTTGTCTGATAATTTATGAGAAGAGCATCATCTTCATAGTTATATAGGTGACCTGCATTCCAACTTGTGGGTTTTTTTGTTTGTTTGTGGGTTTTTTTTTTTTTGGTATTATGATTCTAGTGAATTCATAGTGATTTTCCATATGTAGTTTTCCATATGGCTTTAAAAAACTTTCTAGGTTCTGGCTATTATGTATATGTGTCTATGAACATAGGAAGCAACCTAGATGCCCATCAAAGAATGAATAAAGAAAATGTGGTACATTTACACAATGGAGTATGACTCAGCTATAAAATACAATGACATCATGAAATTTGCAGGCAAATGGATCGAATCAGAAAATATCATCCTGAGTAAGGTAACCCAGACTCAGAAAGACAAAATATGGCATGTACTCACTCATGAGTGGATATTAGATGTAAAGCAGAGGAAAACCAGACTGCAACCCACAGCTCCAGAGAAGCTAGGTAACAAGGATGACTCTAAGAGGGAAACATAAATCACTCTGGGAGGAGAAATAGATGAGATCTCTGGAGTAAACTGGGCATGGGGGGGGCACAATAGAGGGGAGGGGATAAGGGATGAGAACATGAGGGAACAGGATGGGCAAGCTGGGGGAGGGACAGAGTGGGAGATCAATGAAAGATATATCTTGATAGAGGGAGACATCATGGGGATAGGGAGAAACCTGGTGCTAGTGAAATTCCCGGGAATCCACAAGGATGACCCCACCTTAGACTACTAGCAAGAGTGGAGAGGGTACCTGAACTGGCCTACCCTGGTAATCAGATTGGTGAATACCCTAACTGTCCTCATAGAGCCTTTATCCAGTAACTGATGGAAGCAGATGCAGAGATCCACAGCCAAGCACTAGGTCAAGTTCTGGGAGCCCAGTTGAAGAGAAGAAAGAAGGATTATATGAGCAAGGGGGTTCAAGATCATGATGCAGAAATCTACAGAGACCACTGATCCAAGCTTGTGGGAACTCATGCTGACAGCTGTGGAGCCTGCACGGGACCAGCCTAGGTCCTCTGCATGTGAGAGAGAGTTGTACATCTTGGTCTGTTTGAAGGGCCCCAGGCAGTAAATCAGGATCTATCCCTGATGTGTGAACTGGCTTTTTGGAGCCCATTACCTATGGTGAGATGCCTTGCTCAGCCTTGATGAATAGGCTGAGGGTTCTTGGGTCTGCCTCAACAAAATGTACCAGGCATCCCTGATTCCCCATAGGAGGCTTTACCCTTTCAGAGGAGGGGATAACAGGTGGAAAGGAGGTGGGGGGAGGGAAGCCTTGGGGGAAGTGAGAGGAGAGATGAGAGGAAAATCTATCATTGGTATGTAAAATGATTAAAAATATTTCTTTAAAAAAAAAAACAAACTTCCCTTGTCTTTTTTATCCCTTTGTCCACCTTTCCTTTATACTTACTACTCGCCCATCACCTTACCTACTGATGTCCCAGATCAAAATCTAAGAGACATCTGAAGATGATTACACCCAAACATCAAATATTTCTTCTTCTCAGCAGCCTAGGAAGTTTCTTAAAATAAGCCACATATTAAGACTCAATATAAGCTTCAACAAATATAAGGTAATTGATGTAGTGGTCTGCATTCTATATGAACTTAAACGGGTGAACGTTAGAAATCAACAGCTAGCGAAACTCCGGAAAATATAATGGAGATCATTTGCTTTCTTAGTAAAATCACTTTACTAGCTAAGTTGACTTCTATTGTCTTCTCTCTTTCTTTTCTCTCTTATCTGACGATGCTTATGAAGAGGTAAATGAAATTGGTATATTAGTTTCTATTTTAGCAAGTTGGTTTCAAATTATACTACAGAGCCAGAGTAAGAAAAACTAATGTGGTACTGGCACAAAGTCAGATACACATCAATGAAATGCAGTTGTTGACACATGGAATTTCAGTTACTTGATCTTGGGCAATTATTAAAATGAGGACTAGCTCTAAGGGAGGGAGTATTAAAGCCATATGGAAACTAGCAATCGAATCATTTCTGATGACATAGGTCTAGACCCTCAGTATAATGCTGTCCTTAGCTCTCATCTTGCAGTATGGTAATCAATGTTGATTTCTGCAAATGGACAATATGAGAAGAGTAGAGACTTTGGGGACCTTAGGCCTAAATAGGTTGTCTTTATCACACCCCTCCCCTCAGAACTCAGGGATCTGTGCAGAAGAGGAGGCAGAAAGAGTGTAAGAACCAGAGGTGCTGGGGCACTCCAAGGAAGTGGTATTTGCCAGATACAAGTCTGAAGCACATATATACTCACAGACTGTGTCAGCATGCGATAGTCATGTATAACTTCTACACACACACACACACA
>CABHPH010110386.1:0-10120 GCA_902168325.1 Peromyscus nudipes | reverse complement strand
GTGTGTGTGTGTGAATGCTCGAGTGTGAACACAGATTCCTGTGGAGGCCAGATGAGGGCATTTGATCCCCTGAAGCTGAAGTTATAGGCAGTTGTAAGCTGCCTGATACAACTGATGGAAGGAATCCTGGTCCCCAAAAACATCAAGTACCTTTAATTGCTGGGCTTTCATTTCAGCACCTAAATTTCTTTAATGCACCTGTTGCCTCTAGATTAACAAAAGCAGAAAAGAAAAAAAAACTTGTATTCTGTGTCGCTCTTTCCTGTCTGACGAATTCAGAGATCTAGTGGAAGGACACTTTAAACAAGCTTTCTCCTTTTCCTTACAAGACTCCCAGTATGTTACCAGGCTGTTCTTGAACCTATAGCTTCAAGCTAGCATCCTGCACCAAACACCCAAGCACCCAGAGCTACAGGTACAACCACTGTGAGTACCAGTAAGCTGCCGGGCAATGCCCACTAGTGTAGTAGTGGCATGACGACTTGGAGAGCAGCCAGCCTTTTTCTGACTGAAATGGAGCCCTGCTCCACAGCAGTGAATTTACAACTGGTACTATAAACTTGGTAAAAGGCCCATGGCTGGGGAGAACGTAGACCCTAGTGGGAAAGCCTCTATTGTTGTTTTGCTAAATTGACATTGTGTGCCCATAAATTGCCTTCTAGATGTTTCTGTTTCTGCCTATGAATTAGTGGTGCTGAGAGCTTTGGTAAGAGGAGTTTCTTTCTGCAGTTGGTTGCAGAGACTCATAAGTGATCTAAACACTGAGCATAAACAGCTCCTGAAAGGTCAGACCTAAATGGGACATCTATATCACCCCTTCCAAGGCTCATGGAACATCAATGAAGGACGGGGTAAAGAATGTACGGGCCAGAAGAAGTGGAGTGATGTGCAATGCTGCGTCCCAGGCATGACATGACAGCTACACTCTTGAACCTTCAGTAGCTGTCACTGCCTGAACCAGTCATGCACAGGACTGGGCCTATCATGGAGGGGGAAGAGGTTCATAAGGCCTCAGCCCTCCTAGTAGATCCGTTGACAATTAATGGTAGCTGGAATTTCTTCTATGATGTAGCTGGTGGTAAATTGCCTATGCTCTTGTAAAAAAAAAAAAAATCCTCTTACTTATTCACTTATGCTCCTGTAAGCGACCCTAGTGAAACACATTGGTTCACAATTTAAAAAAAAAGAAAGAAAAGATGTGAAAGTAGAAGGTAGAGGGTCAGCAGTAGAAGGGAGAAGGTCAGCAGTAGAAGGGAGAGGGTCAGCAGTAGAAAGGGAGAGGGTCAGCAGGAATGGGAGGGAGAAGACAAGAGAGGGACATTGTGGGGAATGTCACAGTGTCATAACCCAGTATAACCTATGATTAGAATATGCTTTAAAACTTTTTCAAAAAATAAAAAGATTAAAGAAAAACTAAAAAATAAATAATAAGATAAATAATAAATAAAAAGAAAAATAAAAAGAAACATTAAGCATTCCAAAAATTATGTTTTGAGTTTTGGGTTTAGTTTTTATTTGTTTTGGGGGGTTGTTTTGTTTTTTGGTTGGTTGGTTGATTTTTTTGAGTCACCTTTGTTTTTTGGCTGGCCTGAAAGCGACTATGTAGGCAAGGCTGCTTCACTTGAACTTGCAAGTGTCCTCCTGTCTCTGCCTCCTGAATGCTGGGATTGAATGTGTCTGCCTGGCCACTTTGAATAAGATTTGATATTCTCATTCATTTTGAACTTAAATAAAAACTTTGTACAGTATACTTAGGTTAACTTTATACAACGTATAAATAATGCTGGCCAAGAAAAAAATCTTTCTTTTTAAATTTTGTTTCTTCAGAAAGATATAATGCCTCTGAATAATCAACGTTAAATGAAATCTCAAAGCACTTTATGGATGCTAAATAAGGAAAAACACATCGAGGAGAATGGGCTAAAATCCTAAAATAAGAACGCCTGGGATTAAAGTCCCAAGCCTGAGCCATACAACTTCTTAGTGGACAAAGAATAAAAACTCGTGTTATCTTGACTTTGATGGCTTCCCGACAGACTGCTTTCTGATGCCAAAACCAAGTGCTAACCAAATTGCTTCGATAGAATGAAATGCAACGACCGCTCATGGGAATGAAAACTGAAAGCTTCCAAAGCAAGACCAAGATTTTGCTGTATGCCAGGAAAATAAGGAAACAGCTCAGTCTCCCGATCAAAACTTGGTTCTTGAAATGACCAATCTCAAGTACACTTTAAAAAACCTTAGATGTTCCCAAACACAGGTTTAAAAAAAAAAGGTTAATGAGAAAGTAAAAAAGAAGCTGGGAAGAAGAGCTCATTCAGTACAGAGGAGACTGTTAGTCTCTATGTCCCTGAAATGCGTGGATTCAACTGTATTTCCTATTTGAGAAAAACCCTTTGGAAGAAAGGTCTCAGTGTGAGAACCGCTTTAAAGTTCCAAGCCCTTGGAAATGGGAAGGGTCCGTCTGTCATTTATTAATGTCAAATATGCCGCCTGCATGAATTACTCTGCTTGTCGTCTGGAAGCCATACAGGAAAGTCCCCACACACCTGCTGCTTGTATCAGTAACAACTATCAGATGATAAAATATTTTTTTAAAAAAACAACCAGAACTACATTCTGATCTTTGAATAGCTTACTCAGCAAATTCAAAAGTCTTTTTACTTAAGTATCATCAGTGACCACAATGTAGAGCCTGTTCGAATTTCAAGTAAAAGACCAAACAGAGCGATTTTCCTAAGTTGGCATAATTTAACTAAATCACCACAAAACTGACCTTAGAAACAAAGAGAAACGGAGCAGGAGAAGGCCAGATTTCTCCTGGCTGCTGCACGGTGGCAAATATCCCAGAACTACGGAAGGCTGCCAAGGGGGAAAGAGAAAAAGAAAGGACTTCCCGAAAGCAGCCAGCCCAGGCACACTGCCTTCCCAACAGCTGGACGAGATGGGAGCAACACACAGGTAGGTCTGCCTTATTCTTTATTGCAGTTCAAAGGCAGTCATGGAGCTCACAGGAAGCGGCCAGTTTCCTGGACTGGCATCACACAGCCCACCAGCCGCAGCTGCAGCGTTTTTAATCCAGCTTCTGCTTTTCCTTTTGTGGCAGGAATGGGGGCTTACAATGGGCCAGAGAGACTTCAGTCTCAAAACCGAGGAGACATCCCCGCTTGGGAGAAAAGTGGCTCTCCCTCTGGTGACAGACAGTCAGTCAGGAACCATGCCAGTTCTGATGGCATCAGAGCTGCCAGGATGGCATTCTTCCTGGAGATGGCACAAAGGCAGTGAGGACGGAGCAGTCACCTGGGTGGGATGGCTGCGCCCATCCCTGTCACGCTCTTCTGTCTCGACCTTGGCCCAACAAATACAATGACAAATGAGGGAAAGTAATTATATATAAAAAAAATCAAAGTGAATGGGTATGTGGGTGGAGCGAACATAAAAGAAGAAAGTAAAAGTGATTTTGAAAAGTTGCTCAGGGCTGCTTTCTGTAATTGCCGTAGAAATCTGAGACCCATTGCTTCATGTGTCTGAGTTCCACAGAGCGGGCTAACTGCAAGGATGGTGGGTCCGTCTCAGTGCTGGGCCGCAGGTCTAAATGGTGGGCCCCATCTGGGATGTTGACTGCCACCAGGGTATCGGAGAGATCTTCGGTAACTCCACCTCCTGACCATGGGTCCAGGTCACCATTGCTGAAGTAAGGGAAACAAGAAAAATTAAGGTTGTCAGTTCTTTATGACCGCATTCAAATACAATATGAGGAACACTCTTCGTGCATAAGCCTGAAAATATGAACAAGTTGGGAGGTTTGGTCTGAGGATCTACTTGGTCACATTTGAAGAGTTTCTTGGTGCTTGATGCTTCGTATTATTTCAACAAAACACATTTATTTGTTATAAACGCAAAAGAGAAGAGGGCAACATGAGACTGGTAGGATTTTTTTAAAGGAATGCGTTAATAGCAGGTTTGATGGAAGTACTCATGGTGCTCATTGGATGTTTTGGTTTTAGTTCTCAGTGTGCTTCATTCTTGTAAACAATTGCTTAAAACATAAGTGCTCACAACAACAAAAAGCAGTAAATAGGCATAGGACGTGATTGTGAGGAACGGATGACAGGACCCTTAAAGTCTCCTAAACACATGTGGTCTGATTTTTCTTTAAGGTGAGTGTCACAGTCCCATGAACTGGTGAAAGTTGGCCGGAAACATGTCTATGTGGACTGAATACTGTGTCATAAGTGTGCCAAATATTTTTCCTGAAAGCTTGAAATCTGTTTTCAAATTTTTTGTGTCAAATTGACACACAAGGCTATATACTTTTTGCAGTTTATGGGATTGTTTTGCCAGAGTACTGAAATGCATAGAAGTGCTTGCTTTCAATTTGAGCTTGCTATAATTTCAATTTCCATCAGTACACTGTTATGATTTGGAAACTGTATTGATTGGTAAGTTAGTTTTCACCTTGAAGATGTATGTTTAACTCATTTGAATGAGTGGTTAAATCTGTTAAAAATGTTAAATATATAAGCCAGTTTCCATCATCAAGTTCTGGTACAAATTTTTTTGATAGCATAAATGACTTGATAATGCCTCATCAGTTATGAAATCTACTCAATATTTTCTCACAACTTAGCTATCTTGCTTCTGAAAAGTAAATGACATCACCATCATTAGCATTAACACTTCTAAGGAATTCCTGCAGTTGGCAATTGAATCCTTCTGCCCTTAAGAAATCCAGCATCTTAACAATGACTCACATGATGCTCTCCATTTTAATGCTTTGTACGTTAATAAACTCACCATCGGAAAATGGTTCGGAAGTGTTGTCATTAAATATGCTACCACATAAATGCTTTTACTATAGTATCCATTTTAGTTGTAACATCTTTAAATTGTGCTTAGCCCTCCTATATAAATTAGCAATCAGTAATGTGCAGCTCACATATACCTACAGGCCAATCTGATCAAAGCAATTCTTCCACGGAGGTTCCCTCTTCTTAGGGGAGTAGATTTGTGTCAACTTAGCAGTTGATGTATCCCATCACGGGAGCTATGCTGGGATTCATAAAATAATAATAGCCAAGAGAATGTATTTATTTTTACTAGGAAAATAGAAAGCAAAGTTCAGGCCTTTTCCCATCTCAGCTGCTGATTCAGCCCAAAGTAGAAGGCCTATATAAAGCGTGACAAAGATACATGAGGTGTGGCTGGAGTGCTCAAGTAACCATCACAAACAAGTAAGAGTACTTACCTGCCTCCTAAACACCTATCTTTTGCAATGGTCCATTAAAATACTATAGATTATCACTGATTTTCTACTGCCAAGACACTTTGAGCATATGTACCACCTAACAGTGCCAATTCAATGGTCTGTACTTTATTATCAAAATTCAACTACTTACATGTCATGTTTAACATGGACATCTACTTACACATCTCAAGGATACCAGGTCCAAAGTGAGTTTATATTCCTCAGCTCCTCACCAGCCCCTCCCTTCATTTTCTTAGTCCCCATTAATGGCAACTTTTGTAGTTGCTCAGGTCAAGGGTTTGCTTGTCATTCTCTAGTCTTCATTTGACACCCAATCTGTCACCAGACCTGCCAGCTATATCTTAAAATATATCCAGAATCTGACTCCTTCTCACATGACTCCCACACCACAATCCAAGTCTCCATTATCTCTACCATGAAATACTGACAAGACCCAATCCTCCACCTCTATCTACATCATTAACCCCCTTCCTGGCTTACCTTTCTTTCTCTTTAGCATATTTGCTGAAACTGCCTTGTTTTATCACCTGTCAAACCAGGACTCCACCAGGTTAAGGATTTGGGTTTCTTCTATCGCTCTATCTCTGGTTTCTAGAACCAGGTGTGGTTCACAGTAGGAGCCAAACAAACACTTAAGGAAATTAGGTATCAGATTATCTGTGCTTCATACCGGATGTCCCCCATGGAGATCTGTGAGTAAAGGTTTGCAGGTTCATGAACACATACCCTCTTCAGCACTTTCTGACATAGAAGAACAGAGTCCACATAAATGACCAAAACAAACGCACATCTGAACTTTCAGCTGTGTGCGGAAGCAGGAAGAACATCAACGTTGTGTTTCAAATCTTTACTAAGCTACCTAACTTCTGGGAGCCTCAATTCCTATGCATACTACAGAAAAGAAATGTTTTCAAAAGTCTCTCTCGCACAGATGTTATGGGGTCAAATTTGAATAATACTTGTGGAAATAAGGCACAAACTATAACATACCACACAAATGTCCAGTTCTTGTGAGTATTATCACATACTGTAAGCATAGGAAGTGATAATACCTCCAGGGGGGAAGCAAATCATGAAAATGGATTCAAAAGTGTTTCTCATAAAAAGTTAGTCAGAATACTAAGTCCATCAGCCTTTTATAGATAAAGGCACTGCACAAATTGAATTAGAAAATAAACATTGAGGCATGTTAAATGTAAACATGTTTGAAATACAACTTTAAATTCCCTTTTCCATTGTGTGAAATACAACTTTAAATTCCCTTTTCCATCATATACTTCTCTTCAAAAAAATGCTTAATTGTAACTTACTAATATCATTCTTGGGGGAGAAAAAGTTATACCAAAAACACGCTTTACTGGTTTTGTTCAAAATAAAGGTTGGCTTCTTTTGAGAGAACCAACAGCCTTCATCTTTGCTCCAGTTTGACAGGCTCAACCCAGACAGGAAATGCTCCAGTATTTGCAAAACAAAGAAGTCCCTGCAGCCAGTAAGGAGCAAACTGCATCTGATTTAAAGGTCATCTGAAGCACCTGGTGACTTAGCAACAGTGTTTGGAGTTGCTCAGAGACCCAGCCTGCACATGGACTTGAATTTCTCAGTTCAGACACAGGAAAGCTACACCAGTCATGGGAAATCTAAATCTATATACTGTTTTCCTGGGGGACTCTAGATACCTGGGTAAAATCCCCAACAACCAGCCTCACTTAATCACTGGCAATAATTAATTTACCTGGGAAATGATGTTAGTTAACCAGTTCTTCATGGGGTCCCTTCTGAATTTATACTTAAAGAACTGAGAATCATCACTGGAGAAATAATCTATGAGTTTTAGAAAATACAAATCCTCCCAAGAAAACCACCGTGCACTGAAAAGAATTGCCAAAGCAGGACTTTAACAGCTACTATTTATCAAGTCCTCAGCTACTCACCAAGTGCTTACTGAATACCCGGCTGTGTCTGGTGCTCATTGACACAGCAGGCTCAGCAGACAATACAGGCAAACCTCTGTCCTCCTTGTGCTTACGTCTGTAACAATCTATCTCTTCTTTAAGTAACTGGGTTAGATAATCATTAGTATTTCTCAATTGCATAAATTAGCAGTTTGCCCAAAGCCGTGTGTTTAATTATAGAAAGAACAAAAAGACACCCAAGCTGAACCTGATTCTAGAATTACAAATCTTAGCTGGAAAATCTCCAATCCAACAATTTCATATTGAACCTTCCCGCCAAAACAGTCCCCATACTTGTGTGTGTGTGTGTGTGTGTGTGTGTGTGTGTTTCTGTGTGTCTATGTATGTGTGTGTCTGTACGTGTCTACGTTCTAGGCTGGATAGGAACAACATACAGATATAAAGTTCAGGGGAGAAAACAGACTTCATTTCACTTTCTACGTACATGTATTTTCCAGGTTTGAGTCTGAGTGCATAGTATTCTGCTGGGTTAACATTTCTCTGGTTTTGTTAAGTAGGCAAAACCTGCTGCCTAAGCTTCCTGAGTAGTAGGGACAAAAGGCCACCAGGTCTAGCTTGGGCTAACTCATCTAACTATGACACAACTCTGTGAGGTGTCACGGCTTGTCCTCTTTTTCACATGGCAAAACTGAGCATCAGACAACATCATCTCCCTTGAGACAAGCTCCTTTTGCATCTAGACAGCTGTCTTAGAAAGTCCTTCCTTACACCTAGCTACTATGACCCACTGACTTCTGCTCTCGTCCGGAAATGTCTCTCACAAACTCTCTCCCCACTTCTAGTGAAAATGAAGACAATGCTAACGACGATTATGAATACTACAAGCAGGCAAATAGATTACTAAAATAATTATTTGAGGTGGTTGAATCCAATAGGAAAAGAGACTGTATTTGACCAAAACTCATATATTAAACATCCAAACAAAGGATAAAGATTACACTTAATTAAATTTGATCTTCAGCTTTATTTGTTCTAAGGTCTTTGTCTTACAACCTTAAAGTCCTGGATGTTAGTAGAACCATGTGGACAGTCCCTGAAGATAATCTCCAAGAGGGAAACAATGAACTGATAAAGTACTTCCTCCTCTGCTAGAACAGAGATGAGCCTGGAGACTGTGCTCCCCATTCATGTGTCAGAACTTAACTTGTGGAGACAGGCACTAAGATTAGTGATAAGGGACAGGTCCTTTGGGGAAGTGGTTGACTTACATGGGGATTATCATCAAAAGACTGAAACAAACCGGATGTGGTGACACACTCCACATTTAGCCCCAGCACTTGGGAGACAGAGGCAGGTGTTTATCTATGAGTTCGAGGCCAGCCTGGTCTACATTTCGAGTTCCAGGACAGCCGGGGGATACATAGTGAAACGCTGTCTCTCGTAAACAAACAAAGCTAGAAAAACTAGTCTAGGTCCCTTCCCACTCTTCTACCTTTTGCTGTACAAGACTACAGGCTTCAAGGTGCCATCTTGGAGACAGACACCATGCCCTCACTAGACACAGAACTTGTCAGAACCTTCATTTTAGATTTCCTGGCTGTTTATAAATGGCCAAGTCTTGGATATTTTCTAACAGCAGAACTAATGATAAAGCCAGACCCAAAGGCTTATACAGATGCCTTTCTCAGTGTTCACAGTCTTTCCAATCTCCCTAATTTCAAACACTCTAAATCTGGCAGAAGGTAAGTGGATTCATCTGTCCAACCACCACTTCACATAGCTGAACCGAATAATATAGTTATGAAGAGTCCAACTGAGACGAAGGAACCCATTTTAAAGAAATTAAACCAAAAGAAGCTGTCTGTTGTCTGTCAGTGTCTTGGCTTTTATTTGGAAACAGGTATCTATTGGGTTAGAAAATAGCATGAGTCTGATAGTCAGAGGCATATATTAATCAAGGCTGGCAGCAACCTTCGGCACTTCTCTGTGGTGATATTTTATTTGTGCTGAAATGTGGTAATATTTGTGCTGAAATGTGGTGATATTTTATTTGTGCTTTAATAAATAAAGCTTGCCTGAAGATCAGAGGAAAAAGGCAGCCACAATACAGAAGTCATGCAATGTTAGCACACACCCTTAATCTTTTACCTGGCAGACAGGGATCTGTATGGATCTCTGTGAGTTCAAGGCCATATTAGGGAACAGAGTCAAGTGTGGTGACACACACCTTTAATCCTAGTACCAACCATAGAGTTCTGGAGGCCTGTACAGACAGGAAGTGACAGAGCTGGCCAGGAAGAGGAAGTGATGTAGCTAGACAGAGAGCAAATCAAGTGGCAGAACAAGAAGGCATATAAGCCTGAGTAGACAGGAAGTCACTCGTTTTTGGAAGCTGCAGAGTTGGTGAGGTGAGATTAGCTCGTGGTTTGTCCTATTCCTCTGATCTTTCTCTCAGGCTTTAACCCAAATTTCTGGCTCTATGTTTTTTATTTAATAAGACATTTAGAAATTCGTCTACACTTCTCTTTGTCAGAAACTACTGTGTGTGTACAGAGGATCCAATCTGACTCATTTAAGAGAGAGTGTAAAAAGAAAGATGCTTGCAAATGTAACCACAGCTCTAGTGAAGATGTATGTGTTGGTGTCCACAGATACACACAACTACTTTTCTCAGTGCGAGCAATGAAACATGGCCTCTTGCATAACAGACAAGGACTTTTACTAGTGAGTTATGTCCTCAGCCCTTGGTGAATGTTTGAATTAGCCAGCTGCCAGCTGAAGAGCAGACAACCTAGCCAGACATGAAACATGTGACATCACAGTCAGGTATGCTTGGAGCCAACTCTGTTCATTCTGGTGTGAACCAGTATCAAATGCGTTACGTCTTGAAAACACTGACAAAGAAGAACAAGTGGGTTTGTAGGCATCCAGGCCAAGG